>CM031237.1:336727352-336781715 GCA_018340775.1 Taxus wallichiana var. yunnanensis | reverse complement strand
TCAATGGACATGTTGCTGGTATAAAGTTTGGTTCCTTCTTAAGTGCCTCCCAAAATAATTTTTTGGGGTTTGGGAGTAAGATGATTGTAAAATGGCAAAAGGCTAGGGTAATAAACCAAACATTTGAGGTCTTTGGCTGAGTACATACATAATTGATATGAAATGGATCTGGATGCTCGAACGATAAATTTTTAGCCCAGGAAAATCAAGGCAAATACTTGATGTAATGATGGGAATTTTAGAACAATGTGTTAAGCTACACATAACACTAATATATTGAAATTTGAGCATTTTACTTGTTGAGTAGGATGATTAACTCTGAATTTGACATTATGATGATTAATGAAACATACACAAAATTTTAACGAATAGTTGGAGAGAATGCTTCTCATTAGAGGGAAGAAACTAGTGAGAATGTTCTTCGGCCCTCCCATGTTTCTAAAATTCCTCCTCCCACATTATTATTTTACAATTGCACTGATTTTATAACAAAATTACTCCATCCCACCCTTTATGAAAATAGACCAAAGGTGTAACTCACCCATGCGTCCTATTTTTATGCTTTGTAATCCAGATAAATAAAGGAGATAAAAATGCATATGTTAATACGATGAGCCATTAATATAGCCTTATTTAAAACAATAAAAATGTCAAACTGCAATTTTGAATATTTTATTTTTAATAAAGTTAGGTGAATAATTTTCTAATAATACATGTTCCTTGACAAGCCTTCCAATACGGCAGATCTTTTACATTGGTGTGAAATTTTACCATTACAGTCACTTTCCTCCTTGGATGCACCACGTGATACACTATCTACAAATATAATACTTTTGTTTTATTCTTAATTCTCATATGCTTAACCCTTTTTGAGTGTGCATACTTGACTTGCTCCTTTTCTACATGTTGATCATGATGCTTTGGCTTCAAGTTGTAGGGGTCCTTTGTCATATATACAAATAAATATACATACAACCATCTGAAGGGTAGTGAATGGTAATAAGAGTCAAGTAATTATTGTTAGACATGTATTGATCTAAAATGTATCCTTATAATAGCTTATTTGGTTTCATAATACATGCTTTGTTTTAAAGGATATGATTTAAACAATCATGACCACCTTTTAGTCAATGTCATAGAAAAGGTCATTGATATAAAACTTTGAAACATTAGTTAATAATGAGTCAAATTCTCACACATAAAAGCTATGTTGTATTGCTAGGAATGAAATCATTGTAAATATAAGGTTTTGAGCATTTGATTTTTCTAGCATATAGTTTTAAACTAATATTCGGGTCAATGCAATGATTTAGTTTTAATTAATTGCATTGGCCCATTTCCATGGTATTCGACCACGTCACATTGTATTGGCTTTAATTAACTACCTTTAATTACGTTTTGATCATTGTTTGACTGCGTGGATGTCTTGTCACTTTGGTTATAGTAATGTGTTTATCGGGCTCCGTTTGATCCTTTATTTCTTGATGGGTGATTTTTGTCTGTTTCATTTTCAAATTTTGATCTTTGACCTTCGGTAGGGTTTGGCTTGAATTTAATATGGTTGGTAGCATATTGGGCATGGTTTATAACCCTCTATCTTTGCATCTCTAAGTCTTGTAGTTGATGGTACTTTAGATGAGTTAAATTAGTATCGGCTCGTCAAGTTGTCAGTCAACCTCTGTCATTTCTCATTCGGAGTGGTGGAAGCCTAGAAATGTTATCCTACCACCATTTTCTCATTATCTGAGCTAAGCCTCTGTAGAATCTATCTTATTGTATGTTTAGAGTTAGAGACTTCAACCATTGTTTTTTTGTTAGGCTATGCATGATTTAATGGAAGGTGGTTTGCATTCCCGGAGTCAATTTTAGGACTCTCTCTTTCCATTTAATGTTGAAGCTCGGATAGACATTTCCTTTTATACTGAGCTCTTTGTTCATTTATTATTTTCCCACTGCTTCGACTTACGGGTGACATCTTATTCATGCCATAGGACTAGTTTGATCTAACAGCTGTCACATTCGAGCACTGACATTCTTGCAGAAATTTACGGGTTGTGGACAAGGATTTTAGTGGTAGCTGATACTACTAAATTTCAAGCTTTGGTTATAAAGTCACCATGGCAGACCGGAAAAGCATGTAACTCACAATGGAGTTCTTTTTTCCCAAGAGTGAACCTCCAGTTAATTGATTTAAATGCTTGTTTTCTCGAGTTGTTTTAGCTTCATCGGCACTAACACACAATTTTTTTTATTTATTTTATTTAATTATCCAGACCTAATCCTACCCAGGCTTGAAATCGCAGGATTTTCAAGTTTTTAACTATGAATTTGAAGTCTTATCTACTTCGGCTCTAGTTTGATTAGTTATGAGTCCATTTCAAAGATTTCTATACGGAGATTTATGATAATCTTCATAGCCGTGAGAGAATCATATCATTTCTTTGATTTTTCTTATATTCCTCAAATTTTGATTCAAAATGTTTATTTTTAACAATACATAAAGGATATGGGTTTTCTTCTTTTCCTTAAAAATTACCTAGATCTGAAACTTTTGCTTGATTTGTAGTTTGATCTTTTAGTTTTTAATGTTCATTTATTTTAAAATGGTGACAAGATAGAGCTTATAGGAGTATTGAATATCTTACCCCTATGCTTTGATTTGAAGTCATTATGATTTGGGCTATCGAGATTCTATGCAAAACCTGTACATAAAAAATACACTACTTCCTTATTCCACCAGGTTGTCAATTTTCTCACTTCGATTCTCTAAAGTAAAGCTTGTATTACGACAAAATCTTGAAGTTTAAAACATTCTTTGTTTGGACATGGCCAAGATATAAATTTTGATTTCTTCTGGAGAATGGTAGTCATTCACTTAGTTTCTTAGCTTGAAACCCTGACATTATACCTTAAATTGTAGGCTTTATTCTCGTTACGGATTCGATTCTGATGCTTTGAAGCATTTAAAAAAATGGAACTTGACATTTGATATAGTTAGTACTTTGATTTTCTTTACTTCTTTGATATTTCATGTATTAAGTATTCCTTGGACTTCATTTAATTTGTATTATTCTATTATTACTGTGTGAAACTCTTTCTGATTTTATCGCAATCTTACTAAAACATATCTTTTAATAAAATGATTATTGGATATGGAATCTTGTTTTAGTTACCATGCTTAAATCTTGAAAACCTTGAACTTTTCCCAACATTTAGAAATCCTGGTTATTAGTTCCTTTGTAGATGTATGAAACTCTCTTTGATTGAATTCCACCCTTTATCTTTGGCATGAGTTAGCCTTTTATGTGCATGAACTTTTAAGCTAGATAGAATAGATGTATGTTTTTCTTTATATAATTTCAAGTAAACATTGAAAAAATCCACTGATATATTTTTCATTCTTTCTAAAAGATAATGCCCAACTTATAGTTCTTGTGTACATGATCTTGATTGATTGTACTATGAGATGCTCTTTTCTCCTTCTAATAATAACACTTTTCTATTTGAAAAAATTGACCACTATATTTTATTTATTCTGTTAAGGAGTGATTACCCAAATCATGCATAATATCTTCTTCCTTTAGTTGATGCGGTAAACTTATATTTCAAAAGAAATTGACTCTGCTTTGCTTGTCATGGTTGCTTCCTCCATTGTCTTTTGTAAGCGTTTCTGGCATTTACAGTGCCAATCTAAGTATTGTGTACTTTGACTTATCTTGCTCCTCTTGGATTCCATACTTACAAGTTTTGGAAGTTGTGTTATTGGTGCAAGCTCTATAAAATTTGTAATATTATGATTGATTACATGAACATGAAAATCAATTATCATGTGCTTTGGATTATTTTCTTTCTGGAAATTGCATATGTGATTAAGATGTACCCATTTATTTTCTTTGGGTTGAGTCAACTTCCTTATCCTTCATCTATTGAATCATGTCTTATTATTTGGAAGATGAAATCTTATAACTATTCTCTTTGACCATACCATGCATTATACATTTTCTGATACTATTTGATTTATCTAAAACTTTGATCATATATTAGTTTGAAATAGCATAGTGGAAATATATAAAATGTCCATTTCGTGATGGCTCGATCAAAATTTTCTCAAATTTACTTTTCCATTCACATTTGTTTGTTATCTTGTCTCATTCAAGTTAACTTCATCCCTTTAGTTTGGACTGGAATAAGCGTACCTTTCTTATTCGAAGTTGCATATTAACATGAATTATGATTTAAGTTGTGAATTATATTACTTCTCTCTTTTTGTATCTTACATTTGAACCGTTAGTTTAGGAAACATTGGGCTTTTCATCATCTCTTATTTCCATATTTTTTCTTTCATATCTTTGAGTGAATGAAATTGACATCTTTGGCTGCGAGAATGGTGCTTTTTTTTATCGATTGTGGCTTTGAATCTCATGTAAATTATACATAAGTGTTGCATTGATTTGGAGCTTGAGTGTCAAATGAATGACGAAACCCATGAAATGATCGGTTCTTCCATACTCATCCTAAGCTATTTTCCATGCATATGTACCTCTTACTTCGATGAATTGTAATTTTATTTTAGGTTACATCCATAAACATATTAGGAACATTGAAATTCATATGAATAAAACATTGAATTATAAGTAAAGTTGTGAATTTCTTTAACATTTCAACTTTGTATATGGATTGTATGATCAATTAAACAAATCAATAAATAATTTGAATGTATTTAATCATAGGCAGAAGAAATTGAAATACATATAACTTTAGCAATGAACTTTATTTCACATAATTTATAATTATAGTAGTTATTATTTAAAACTTAACACTTAATATATTCACTTCATGTCTTCATCAAGATATTACAAACATCGTTCGGGCTTTGTGTTCTTTGCTAAAGATAATCCTTGAAATTTGTGGACTATATGATCCATGTTAGATTTTGTAATAGCACCATAGTGTAAATTTCATGTAATCATTAATTAATTCAATAAAAACAACAACATTAGTGAAGAATATCCACGGCGATTCCCACTTCACTAATTCCATATGTGGCAGGGGAAGTTTCAGTTACCCATTTTCTGATTGTAAATTTTTCAACATTCTGCCATCCTGTTGGGGCTACTGCTAGTTGAGAATAGGTGTCTTACTAATTTTCCATTTCTTGCCAAGTCACAAGGATGTAATAAAAGTCTACCTTTTCATGAAGAGTCAGCCTTAAAACAAAATAAAAGCTGGAAGGATCTAGTAAAGCTAGATCATGTGCTTAAGATCATATTGAATTGGAAAAACATTACAATGTGCTGAAATTCCTTATTGAAAGGAATCCTAATCTAACCAGGCCTTTATGGGATTTTTTTGATAACATTATTGAAAACATACCATTCACGCGAATGGATATTTCCTCTTCAATTCTGGCTTAGAAGCGCTAAAAAAGCGTATATTCTTTGCGAGCAAGTCGTTGAAATTCACCGTTAGCGTGTAAAGGAAGTAGTAGTATAAGTGAAATCCTTTTTGTTTCCTTGCGCGCTTGGCGAAATTTAGGTTTTATCATGCGATGATCAAGACACATACAACTGCGCCAAAAAAGGTAGATTAGCTGAAAGGTGGTTGTAAAAATGCGGTATTAACAAACATTTTTCCAACAGAAAGTACATTTGTTACACTTTACGATCCAGGCAAATAATCTTGAATGTATTGGGCCAATAATAACTAGATTTCATAATTTTTAAGGTTATGGTACATGTTTGGGGAAATGACCTCTTCCAGTCCTTCTTAAATTCACACATAATAATTGCTAAATTCTATCATAATCAACACATCATGCAAATTCCATTCATATTTCTTTTAGATAACACACCCATCAATAAAAACGCAAATTGCAACTTGTAACCTAGAATACCTTCATTTATTTCTTATCTGTACCTTCGGATAAATTGCCATGATGCCGATGAATTAATTCGATGACATCCATCTTGATTCTTGAACTTCTTAGACAAGTTGAGTCCTTTGATTTATTATTGCACCATGCTCTCCCGATTGACGTCATGTAGCATGACATTCTTGATCTTTTGATTCTAAAGCCTCACTTTTTCCATATCATGATTATGCTCCACACAGTACTACCTCAGTATCTTCCTGACACGAATATCAACATTGTATTGATGACTTTAGTTATCGACCTCCTCTCTTCTCATTCAGTTATTTATTTGTAACAGAAAGATTTTAGAATTGGATGAGAAACAAGATAATATCTTATTTGAAATATACCTAAAATTCTTTGAGTCTGACTACAAAGACTTATTATTTTTAAGAAATACTTCCTTTTTTAATCCATATAAAAATATTTAAAGAAATCAAATTGGTTGTTCAATGTTATCATCATTAACCTAAGTTAATATATGGTTGCTGATTTTTCACCTCCTGTGATGCATGCATTGTAAATCTTTATCAAAATTTGGTTTGCAGTATGATCTTGGGAGATTATTGTTTTAATTGCTTTGAACCTTTTCTCTTGTGGTTGATACAGAGAAAATCTTCTCTTTCTTTAACATGGTTGTCAGTTGTTTTAATAATGCTACAAAATATGGGTCAGATCTTCTATAAAATTCAGTTTTGCGGAAAGATCTATAGTGCCTTCTTGTGAAGTAGTGATAATTTGATATGGCTTTAATTCTTAGAAATTGATTCTCGCCTTTTTGAAACAATGTAAATGATGGTGCATTGCTTTGATGTATTATGAAAAATAGACTTTTTAAGTTCAAAGATATTCCAAGCGACTTGGACAGCAAAATTCTATCTTTAAAGTATTACGATGTTCATCTAAAGTTTTTTGAAAATCATTGTATCATCCAAACAAATCTGGGCATAGATTTATTTAATAAGCTGCAAAGCGATGCTCCATTACACATTGAAGATGTTGCCTTGACATTTGAAGGCCAAAAAGACATTCTTTTATAAGGTAACTACCACTTAATTTAGTGAAATTTGCAGTTGCACCTATCTTTTCCTCGGACTAGAATATGATTGTATCCATTATAAATATCCGGAGATATAGTCTATAGTTAAGAACTATTCTTAAAATCAGTCACTTGTTGGGTGGTAGGTAATGATCTTAGTCATTTTTATTAAGATCACAAAATCCATACATATTATTTCTCCATTCTTTTCAGTAAGAACAAGATTGGATACCAAACTGGTGTAACTAGAAAGATAATACCTAATTCGTTGACTTAGATAACTCTTTTCTCATTAAAAATTTCTATCTTGGGATTTATAGGCCTCTTTTTGTCTAACTCACTTGGAGATTTGGATGTAATTCAATAGTATGTTTGCGGAGCTTGGATCAAACCCTTGCCTCAAATCTTGAGTATTTAATTGAAAACATCCTTAATTCCTTACAAATATTGATAAAGGAAATTTCTTTAGCTTCATGAGCATACCTTTCGAAATAACTTCTTTATCCTTGACTAAGATCTTCTCATAGATTTGTTTTCATGTGTTAAGAATCTTTTTGTTTTTTGTTTCTTAACTAATAATCGGTGCGGAGAGATGTCTTCCTAATGTGACCAATCCTTGAAATTAGTATATTCGTCTTGATTAGACAATTTGGTCACCATGCATAAGTACTCTGATTTATCTTGATTTACTATGAAAAATTGATATCTTACGCAAAACCCTTCAAATATGTTTATAATTTTCAAAACTGCGATTCAAATAATTATTGGGTATAAAGAGCTGTGATAAGTTTTATATGAGGCTGAATCTCATTGTTTGTAATTTTATTTTCACAAAGTGGCACCCAATTGCACTGCAAATCTATCTATATGCTATTTGTTATTTCTAGAAATAATTTGCATAATAATAGCAATTAAAGAATCTTTCATTATTTTGTAAAATATATATACCTTAGACTTCATTAATGGATTCTTACAAACATTTAAATTTCTTAATTGATTTGATAACAAACTCAGGAATCACAAAAATATGTAAAAATACTAGCTTACTCTCTTTACAGCCCAAAGTAAGCCATTAATTAATGCTTTCATATTGATTCATTCTAGTGCACTTAAAATTAGAGACTGGTAAATACAGCATTTGGGATAAGTGGGCATGAAAAGCTGCTCCTTGTCCTTTCTTATTAAATAGCTCCATCAAAATGAAACTTCAAATCCATCTGCTTTGCTACATTTTCTTTGGATAATGTAGATTCGCGTGTTTTCCTCCATAAAAGGAAATTCAAACCCGAGCAGTTACGTGTTGCTATCATGCTTTTGACACGGTGAATCATGAGCATATTCTTATTGTGTCTTTTCATCCATATGAACCAAATAGAAACATTATCTAGATGTTGAAACATGAGGTTATGTGTGAAATCAGGTAGTCACAAGGTTGCATGGTGTAAATGCATTAGAAGAGTGAGGATCGATGTGAAAATATAACCAGACGATTCATAATTAATAGTAAATTCTAAGTCGATAGCATGTGTTAGAAGAATAAAAAGACCAGTCTAAGAGAAGATGTTTACTCCTATTTTTATAGTGAAATCTCTGAATAAGCTTTTCAACAAAGTAAGGAGGTAGATCCTACAACTAATAATATCTTATGATGCTGGAAAAATTTAGACCAAAATGTAATATTGCACCTTCATATTTACTGATAGACCATTTGCATATTTATTCTGAGTTCCATCAAGATTGCTTACACATTTCATTTTAGAATTCATAAATAAATTTAACTTTTAATACGATTACTTTTTGGCATAAAATGTGCTACACTTACACTGCTAATGGACCATACAATTACCAGACAACATGCTACTCACAATAATTAGTGCCAAAATAGAAATGTTGGTGATTTCTTGATGTAAATTTGAGAATTTAAAACCTTTTGAACCATCCATTGCTTCTTTTAGCATGTAGTCCTGTTTCATTATTCTGAGGACCATATTTGTTTTTCAAAAACTTAACTTTTTACGTTGTTTACAGAAGAAATCTAAATCTTAGATAGTTCCTTGAGAGAAGTAGCTCTTACTTATCCTGGAATACTTAGGCATCCCACATTGGGATAATAACATTATGGTTTTCATTACATCAACGATGTTCAAGAAAAATAGTTTTAAAAACAGAGACTCTATTGTTTTGCATGGGCTGAGAAAAAGTGATTCTTTTAACCCCAGCCTATTTTGTGATATACGAGGTATAAATAGAAATCTTTACAGATCGAGCGATGTGTAGTTGTATTGTTATTGTATTCATAGCTGAGAACACTTTTGATATGTTTTGTGTGGAACAACATAATTGTTAAATGATTTTTGCATGTAGTTGTTGTTTTCTATAGATGGTATTATGGGTGAGGAACATGCACTATTTTATTGTTTTTGACTTCATGAGCCTCTTTCTTGGGACACTAATAGTAAGCTATGATAAAATCATCCTCCCCAAAAATTCGGAAGTGATTTTTGTTCATTTTAACTTCACAGAACATCGGTTTCTAACTTCACCTTTCATATTTGTATTCTACTAATAAGGTTGTCTATTTTGCTAGTTTTGTTGATAAGGAGCTTGATAAGGCCTGCTAGGTAATGCAAGTCTATTTTCAATCGAAGTCACCTTGTTTCCCATACTTTGAAAAGATTTAAAAATGTCATCTGATGGGGCTGTAATAGCAGGTTCCATAATGGTGATAGGTTGTGAGATAGGTGCCAAATATAATAAAAAAAGGCATTGAAGTCTGTGGTGCTAACTTTGGGGCTTGAATAAAACATTTTTAAGCATTTATAGCAATGTCATAAGCTATCGGAAGAGTGTCACCTCCCATAGAATGAATCATAGTTAAAATATCACTATTTAATGCTCTAAGATAATAAAGGAAACCATGGTCATATTGAGGCTTAACACTTGCTAGGATTCTTTCATAAGTTATGGAAAAAAGAATGTTGAAACTAGCCATAAATTCATGAGGAGCTCTTCTAATGGTAGATAGTAGTTCCATGAGGGATAAATGATATGGATTATCTTGAAATTGTTTTAGCAATTTACCACCGAAATCATCCCAAGTTCTTATGCTTCTAGTCTCTAAATTACTATACCATTCTGAGGCTTGTCCTTTAAAGAATGCAACTAAAAGTCTTAAAGCCCCATTTTCATGACTAATATTATGGATCATGCACATAGGGCTGCAAAGCATATTTGATATGCTTTGTTGGTGTAACCTGATTTTCACCAATGAATGTAGGTAATATTTTCATGGCAGCATTAGGGATATCGTGATAGACTCGGAATCACTAATAGGTTATCATTAGTAAAGGTGAAAAATTCCTAGGTGTTTGAATATCCATTGGAAATTTTTAATTTGAATGAATATATTTACACGTGGTGAAGGAATATTGGGAGAAGGGTTACCAAAACCATGCATATTATAAGGTAAAGTATTACCAACTCTTCTCCTTCTTGCAGAATTCAAAGGTAAAGAAATAAACTTAGAACGAATTCATATTACCGATGATCTTGTAGTAACTTTAGGCATGGAAAATGCTATAAAACACGTTTGAAATCAGCCTTACAGAGTCACAAAATAAATCTTTAAATCTTTATAATAAATTGCTGCAACTTGTAGATCCAAAAGTAACTTTTACTTGCTATTAATCTGCTATAAATTGTTGTAATTTTCTTGCAGATATGTTTCATTTTCCCACCTGGCGTGCCAAAAAATGTTATCTCTTGAAAGTGCACCCTATAAAGAGATGGCTACAGGTGTTCTAATCTTGTGAAATGGATCTCTCTCTTTCATAGATACACTGGAAACACCCCAGGTCTGTGGGTTTACCTATTTTGAGGTGAGTCCCCGGTATCAATGCTAGTTCCTTCTTGATGTATCCTAAACTAATTTTCTTGGGTTTGAGGGTAAAATATGACTGTAAATGGATTCAAAATACTAGGGTGATACACCAAACTTGTTTGAGGTCTTTGATTGAGTACATGCATAATTGATATGAAAATGGATTCTTGATGCACAAAGCAATAGTTTTGAGCACAAAATTAAGGCATACACTTGATGAATTATAGGAAATTTTCAAAAAAATACTATTAAGCTACACATGCACACTAATATCATGCAAAAATTACTAAATTTGCAATAGGGTAGGATGATCAACCAAGAAATTTGATATTCACAAGGATTAGTAAACATACAAAAGACTGCGAATAACTGGAGAGGAAGAATATACTTCTCATTCAAAGGAAAAAACTAGCAAAATCTACTTTGGCATTCCTGTGTCTAAAAGTCATCCTCCCATTGAATCCTTAACCAATTTCTGGGAGTGGGTAAGTAAGAATATACCCTATTAGTTCAAATGTGTATTCTTCCCCTAACTATTAGACCTTGTTAATTGTTGAGACCTTGTAGAATCAAGCACCTAGGGTAATTAATTGTTTTGGATCTTCTTACCCTCTTAGTTTAACCAAGAATTGTTTGGCTTATTGTTAATATAATTCTAAATATTTAGATTATCACCTAAGGGAAATTTTATTGTGCTCGGGATGACTTTCTCTCTCTTAGTGTTTTGTAAGGTGATTTGATAATTGCTGTAATGGAATCTAAAATTTTTGTTGTGAACATTTAAATAAAATTATTCCATAATTTTCTAACTTAACCGAGGTTGTTCATGGGTCTCAAGTGGGATATTTTAGTAGGCATTACAAGTTCAGTTCATTATGTCCTTGAACCTCTAAATGTCAGTTTACCATTCAGATCATGTAAGAATATTTAAAGCATACCTTGGATCAATGGAATTGATCAAAGGATGTGTTAATTAAAAAGGGATAAGTTTGCAACATCATTACCAGATTATAACTCATCTATCAGAAGTGAAAAGGGATTCTTTGTAAGCTACATCATTTCAGCCTAATGAAACCAACTACAAAGAATGGATTATCCATGGAAAGCATGATTTATGACAATCAAGGGTACAAATCTTATCAAGAAAATAACATGTCAATGCTTACAATGCAAAGTAGTAAAGATAAAAATTTGTTAAAGGTGTTACATGAGCTAAAGATACACGATATTCTACACATATCTCTTTGTTGTTAACCAACTTTCTGATGAAATGATATATAGTGTCTAGATTTTTTATTGATTAATGGTGAAGAAGGGTTAAGGGGACCCTACCCCATACAAAAGGAGGAGAAAAATATAATACAATGAGGAAAAAAGGAATCCAGTCTCTTCAAGTGCCATAAAAGATTAAAAAAATAGCAACATACACAACCAACAAAGAAAAAAAACCGTCAAAGAATATCAATAAAATTGTGAAATTTTTACTTAAGCTTGATAATATACATCTCTAGAAGTTGTAAAAAAGTTTCTAAAAACTCAAAACTATTCTTGAGATATAGAGAAAAAACTAGTCATTTTCGAAATTGATATTGTGATACCATATGTAATGGAATTACTTGAATATAAATACGAACTTATAAGAATATATAATATATTATTATGCCTCTTCAAGGGGGAAACCTCCTAATTCTTACATTAAGACATTAACAGACACTATTGCCCCTATGGGGAGGAATTACTCGCCCATACATAGGTATGATTGTGAAAGGTCATACCCATTTATTAACATTAGTTTATACCTAATGACTAACTAACTAATGATTATAAGGATATAATTTTTTATAAGTCATATGTTATCCCACACTTATAACTAAACATGTGGTAGGGTAGTCTCTTATGACAAACATTCATTTATTAGGGCATATTTCATATGTAAAATTTGGGACCTATACAAGGTGTGTTATTTTGTAGGTTGTTTTATGTTTTATGTATTTTTTTGGCATTTTAGGGATTTTCTTGGGCAAAGTTGGAAATAAAAAGTAGATGGTAATGTTTTAAAAGATTAGTGTGAATTCACGAATGATAAGGAATTTTTCTCAAAATATTATGGACTTTTTCAATGTGTGTGTGTGTGTGTGTGTGTGTGTGTGTGTGTGTGTGTGTGTGTGTGTGTGTGTGTGTGTGTGTGTGTGTGTTTTGGACGCATTTCGACCTCTTGTAGCTAGATCAACATCAATATTATTTATTGTAATTATTATTGTTACTATATATTAGTATTTTGAACCCTATCTCAAACGCTAAATAAACTATGTGCAACACATATATGTATATACTATAAATATTTATATTATTTTTTAGTTATATAGAATCTATAAATATTTAGTTTAGTTTTTACAATAAGATGTATTCTATAAAACATATAACTAATAATTTTTATTTACAATTGAAATTTATAATTACAACTCTATATTTAAAAATAAATACAAATTTATTTTGTTCATAAAAAACATTAAAATAATAAATAATTATTCAAATAGACTAATGAAATAAATAATTATATATTAAAACACAAGTCGATATTTGAAAATAAATGGAATTTAAGTTTTCTTGATAACAAATATTAAAAATACAACATATATATTAACATTTTAATATATTTTTAAAACATATAATTAAAATTCAAATATTGTTCTAAGAATTTTCAAATATAAAATTACTATAAGAAATTAAATATATCTTCATCAAAAATATTAAAATAGCACCTTTTTCTTATGATAATGCAAGGAATGAGGGGAACATGAAAATCATATGTTATCAAAGGGATTAAGTTATAATTTCTAGACTTATTATAAGGACCAAAAATCCCCTTCTATTACTTTCTCCAAATCAAGTTGTACCATTTAACATTGGTGCATCAGTAATGCATATGACCTTGTGAGTGCCTATTTTATAATTTGAAAAATTAAAAGGATCAAGGTTAAACAAATTTCAACAAGAAATTCATGTTTTTATGTATATTTTGATTGATGAGATGAGTTTTATAAGTCAAAATATGGTTCATGATATATACATTATCGAATATACCAAACATTTCTAGAAAATGTTGTTATGTGTTTTGTTGCAAAGTCTATGATTACTTGTGGCGATTTATGATAGTTACCTTTGGTATTAGATATGCCTACATATGCAAGAAAATTGAAAAAGATATTTTTATTGTAAAAATTCATAAGTTTTGTTAAATTAGATAAGGTTTGTAGAAAACAAAACAAAAGTGAAGAACAATAATAGTTTGGAAAACTTTTATAAAAACTAAGAGACAAAAATCCAACCATTGAAGATTAGCAGTTATTCATGACTAGAATCGATGCCTCTCTTGAAATAGTTGAGAAACATGATTTTAATGAACAAATACATTCGTTTTTGCAACAAAGGAAAACATGCATCAACATTAATATGTTCAACGAAAGTGTTGAACATTAACATGAAAAGATAAAATTTAATATGTTCAACGAAAGTGTTGAACGAAGCATTAGTACTAGACAAGGAAACAATATTGTTTCGGATTGGTTGATCAACAATTGGATGTTGAATTATTGATTGTTAAAGGCATGAGGGTGATGCTTACTAAAAACTTATTGATGTATAAGTAGGTCTCCTCAATGGTGCACTTGGGTATGGTCGAAGCATTATTTCCAAACAAGGAGTGGGACACCTCGAACCTTCTACACATGAAATAGTTTCATTTGATAATTACTCTGGGATTTCTTTTATTGATGTGGTGTTAAAACAATTCCAATCATCCCTATATAGAAAGGCGTCTCATGCATTAGCTACCCTTGAGATTGGCATGGGGATTTACAATCCACAAATCAAAGGTCTTAACACTTAACAAATCCACAAATTATATAGGATTTATAGAAAGACATGGCCTAACATCTGTTGTTATACCATGTGTCGAGTCATTACATCGACTATAGATCTCACATCCTTTCACATATGACTAGTTTGAGAAATTGAAGAATGGAAAGGGAGTATGAGAGAATAAAGGAGATTGAAAATAAAGTTTAATCATTGAAGAAGTGTGCGTATATATATATATAGAAAAGTTGTATCAGACAAAATTTAAGTAATTCCATTCTTCCATGGGAAGGAAAATAAATTAGGGCCTAGGGTGTTTGTAGACTTCTATAATTCTGAAAGCGATTTTTAATGAATGCTAAATTTCAACTTCAATTACAAGATCAGGCACATTCCAGACTCGTGTCCCATGATTTGATGTTAGTGGGATTCATATTTGCGCCCTCTGCTTTGCTCCGAACTTTGTACGCAAACAGTTGGAATAATATTACACATCTCAACTAAAGAAACCAATTGATCGGCAAAGCATAAATTTTAAATAGTAAAATGTGTTGTCCAACGCAAGCGGAAAAGGCCGAGGCATATTTGATCTCTGGCTTGCATCAAAGAAACTATCAAACTTGCTTACGTGTCTTTCACCCACCATTTGAGTCGCTCCTTCATCATTGGTTGTACAGCTGTGATAAGACTGTACTTTAAAAACCAAATATATTTATGCCGTCATTTCTCAAACTCTAATGTTGAACATGGTTTTCAACCCAATAACTTATTTCGTTTGTTAGTGATTGATGTTGACGATGTGGTTTCGTTTTATTAGTGATAGCGTTATAACTCTTTCTCTTTCGATCAAAATGATACATTGCAGCATGGTTTATCTAAAAGGGGTGGTATATTGTGGGGTGTTCTAATAGCTCACACAGATTGTGAACATTATTTTTTAGTCTATAAGATATGATGGTACTCATACATATTATATATGGTAATATAGTATCGTGATACAATATAGGTTTAACATCAGATTTCCATGGATTTGAAATGGTTTATTGCTACAGATTACAAGTTCAGATATACGATTTATTATATTAACATTAATTTGGTGGAAAACTTCATCTCTAAGAATTAGATATATTTGTTGCACTCATTAGAATTATATGATATCTGCATCGATTTGGAACAAATACAAGTTATGGATTGAGTTACAGTTATGACATTTACTCAATTATGTAAGCGCGTATAATCTTCATGACTGATATAAATGGTTACTCAACTTCCCTAATGCTACATGCTGATTGAACTATGACACTTAATGATGACTCAATTCCCATACTCGTTGTGGTGATACAACCAACTACAAGGGTTCATTTTAATTCTCCCTTCGAAAAAATTACTATACCATGGTTCTGGAAAAGGTATTTGCATTAAACGAATCTAGGAAAGGAGGGTTTCGGGGTTGGCAACAAATGCAATTTTTTTCCAAGTGTCTGACGTCAACATATATGTGTTCCTATTTGATAATCAAAATCTATTTTTTATATTATTATTGGTAAATAGTTTTTTGATTGGTACCATACCCCAAAACGACATAAGGGTAAAAATCCAGATACAACAAAAGAGCACAAAAGGAAAAGGTCCAAGAAAATAGATATTAAATGGGGTAACAAAATAAAGGACACACAAACTGTACAACAGAAAAAAATAACAACATAGAAGGTCTGTACCCAAACAACGACCTACCCACGACAAAAAAACAGCCCAGAAATAGTAGGCCTCTAGCCTAGCTAAAGAGCTAAAAAATAGGACACGACTCATTCTATGTTTGAAATGATGTTGTGTTTTAGTTTGTTGTATCTTTTCTAAATCTATTCCACCACTGCCCATTCCATGTTACCTTCTTCCACATAGACCGAAAGGAAAAATTTAAGATTCTTGATAAGGATGTGACCCTTTACGAGGGGCAACAGGCCACAAGCCATCGAAGATTTAGTATCAACCACTTGGGTAGAAGAAGCTTGAGTTATCCTAGTAGAGACTAAAATATTAGAAGTTGGTTCCATCACTGGATTAAGAGGCGTGTCAACCCTTGAGGAATTTCAAGAATCCTCAATTGGGTCTAGATGGGGACTAACTGTAAGGTGGTCCGGAAAGGAGTCCTTCTAGAACCTAGGTTTTCCATTGCATTTGGAATGCTTGCAATCATCCGAGAAATGCCTTGTGTGATAGCATCGTCGGCATCTAAAGGATAAACCCTTATAGTCAATCTTGCAAACCCAATGTCTATCACCAATTTGAAGGTTAATTTTTGTACAAAGGGCTTGAGAGGTGTCAAGGTCAACAAAAATTATGGCATAAGTTGTATGAGTTTGAGTAGAGGTTTTATTATCAACTTTTACAAAAGATTCTAGGGTATATTCTTGTTGGTGAAATATTTTTTCAAGTGAGAAAATTAGTGAGGTCTCACCAACAGTGCATGGCACTGAGTCCCTTTGGTTGAATGGGGTGGCTCCATTTATTGCAAAGAATTTAAACTAATTTTTATGGTAGCCTGAAGACTGGAGATCACACAAGAATACTTCCCTAAACCTATGACAATTGTTTGTATTAGATGAAAGAGAATAAAATTACTTAGTGAGACAGATGGGAAAGAAAAGTGGCAAAAGGATTTCAATCAACAAATAGCATAGCATATTTTGTTGCATCAAAATCAAAACAGTTCACTTGTAATCTATCAAAAGAAACCATTTGTAAATAATAAGGAACAATCAACAAGAAACAAATATTCTTATTGCATCATATTGCACAATTTACAATGGTCATGTTGAACATGTTGAGATGGAGAGAGAATAATAGTAGATAGGGAACATAAGAAATGGATACACTTACTTCTAGAAAGATACTGAGAGCTAGAAAACAAGCATTGAACTCCTTAGAAATGAGGGTGCCCTTCATATTTATAGTTCTAAGAATGTCCTTTTGTCTCCCCTTCATCATCTTTCGCCTTCCTTCATGAGTGTTGACATTCAATTTTCCTGTCATGACCTTTGATATTCCTTCATCACCTGTGACCCTTCATCTTCTGCTCATATAATGTTCAGGTTGTTCAAATTCTTCTTAACACACGACATCATTTTATGTTCCACTAAAAATCCCCTCTACGTGTGACATCATCCTCCTGACACACGACATTTTACTGGGTTGCCAAAATCTTTCTTGAAAAAGTGACCACGTTTTCCATGTCGCGCGACAACATCTTGACTCTATTGTTGCGCATCGCATTTCCTTTCTGTCACACATCAGCATTTTCCTTCCTATTGCATGTCATTTTTTTATTATCACCTCGATTTCCATGTTGCATGACAACATCTTTACCCTCTTGTCATGCGTCAACATTTCCATTCCTATTGCGCGTCAGCATTTTCTTTTCTATCGTGCATCATCGTTTTGATTATCATATCAGTTTCCATGTCACACAACAACATCTTGACTCTCTTTTTTCATATCAGCATTTCCATTCCTATCGCATGTTAGAATTTTCCTTCATGTTGCGCATCATCATTTTTCTTCCGTCTCTCCTTATTATTTTTGTTGGCATCTTAGCTTCTATGTCACGCATCAAAAACCCTCATTGTTGCGCGTTAGCAATCATTGTTGTCGCACATAAAAAACACTCAATTTTTGGAATCAATACTTTGTTTTTGGGCATCAATATTTTATATGTTGTCATGCGTCACTAAAAACCTTCTTGACAGGTGTCAACAAGTTTCTTTCGTCATGCGTTAGTATCTGGCAGTTTTGGTGCAAACTTGTTTTCTCTATTTTAGGAGCAATTATAATTTATAATAGGTTTTATAATATATAAATCTTAATGAAATCATGCCAAGGAATCCAATGATAATATCGAAGAGTCTTGAAAATGAATTCTTCATCATACTTTAACAAAATTTTGACTTTTGCATCAAGGTTTGTGCTAGTAAACCGAGTGATAGGAAGAGTTTATGATCACAAAGAACTAAAAAATTATATGAGTCATAAAGAGAATTAAATATAATTTCATTTGAGAGTTTTTTAGAATCCCAAATATTCATAAGGCTCCTGAATTTTTTTGAGCAAGTTACAACTGATACCAGGATCTTTATGTCTCATTGTCGGACAATTTTTCACCTCTCAATTTTCCCAAAACCTAACCTGAATGATTTGAACATGAAGTATGATACTTTATCTCTCTAATTACTACGGTAAGAGCTTCTGAATATTCATTGAGCTCCTAAAATTCTTTGAACAAGGTGACTAGCTTTTCTAGGACTTGCACTTCTCAATACCCTACTCTCAAAGACCTAATTTCACATAACTTATTTTGAACACTAATTTTATTGAAGAACCTTCATAAAATGCTTATATAGTTACAAAAATCTTTTCACAAAAATCTTTAATGAATTATATCTTCTTCGGACATCTCCATGGGTGTTCTGCATGTGCAAAAAGTCTTAAAATAGGGTCTTTCTAGGCCTCCGAGAGAAACTCCTTCCAGGAAAATCATAATGAACTCATGAATTATTTCTCACCAACTTACCTGCACATGAAAAAAACTATAAACATCCAGTTAGCATGTCCCTCTCAGCCATGGTGAGGTTTACATAGTCAAAGATTGGCTAGATGGGAGGTTCACATTACCCGGTTCAGGGATTTTTTAGTGTGGGCTTGATTGTCATGACCAAAATTTCAAATTTTAATGATTGAAATTTATCATGGGAACAATCCTATAGTCATAAGGAAAGATTTATTTTGGAGCTATAATAAGAGTCCTGACAAGCGGATGCAAACAAGGTAGGTATTAAAGGAGTTTTGTAGAGGATTAAAAGACAGATACCATGGCTCTGAAATGATATTATGTTCACCTCAAACCCAATAATGGTCAAAAATTTAATCCCTATCCTCAGGGGTTTCACAAATAAAAATTAAATATACTTTATCACGAGAGTAGATTTAAATCTTACCCTAAATATTTTGTCTCCATCTTTGAGAAATCCTTTCATGGAGTTGAGATAGCTTAGGCCAGAACTTGTGAAATATGTAAATGAGGCTAAGCTAAGACAGATTATCCTCCTCCTGGAGGACCTTTTGAAGTAGATCCTTCTATTTCTTTAGCACTAGAGTTTTATGTTATGGTTTTAATAACTTGCTAACATTTTTTGCATTATCTTTTAGGTTAGAGACCACTGAAACAAAGGATATGGTAGATCCTACAATCCCCATCCTATGTTGTCAATTTTCTTGTGTCACGTCGTTGATGTTTCTACCACTATGTAGGGGCATCCTAGATCTATTAGGTCGTTACTTTCAACGCCCGGTAGAACCGATACTAGAGTGGGAACAATTTGTAGGGGAAGATGGGTCTTTGCTGCCATTCCTTCACCCGCAACTTAATAGTGTCAACCCTTGGTTTTTGAGAGTCAATACCACCTACAATGCATATTTTTTCCTCATTATTGTCTCCACCATTAATAAAAGAGGGTTCACAGTTCGCAGGAAAAATAAAACTAATCCAAGAAAAGTTATTGTCCAACAACTTATTAGTACCTACAGTATCCTTCAGACCATTATTGCCTCCATGAAGGAGATTGTGTTTTCAATTATGCACATGTAAATGTTCATCCATCCACTGAGATCCTCCACCTGTGAAACCACTTCCATTGCCATCATGAGCAAACAAATTAAGGCTTGCATATGTTGTTTTAAGGTTCGTGACTACGCTCCTAGGACTTGGCATAGTAGGATCAAAAAATATTATTTTGATATTTACGATGACATAATCTAAATCTGTTAACATCCATTGTATGGGTGATTTTGAAGTCGGCACATGTGACAAAATTATAAAATCTATAAAATAAATTAATAACATTGCGAAAAATTTAGCTCATGCTACATGATAACATGGTAACATGATTTAGGATACCAAGCATGGTTTTTTCAACACGTTATCTGCCCACCGTTCGGTTGCTTATATTCACACCATTGAACGGTGACTCTGATTTAGGTTACCATAAGTTAGTATGCTTTTTTCTATTGTCTGATGTTATAGAATCATTTTACTGGGGCCACATAAAGTATTTAAGTTGTTTTTCAGTAGCATTTTACATGCATCCTGGAAAGTTCAAACTTTATTGCTATAGTGCCCTTCCCTTCTTATGCCTCATCTATGGGGTTGTGGGCCATCTTGGGAATGATAAGATGTCTTTATATTCCAAAGTTGACAATGTACCCTATTTGAGATAGCATTTATGTTCTTAAATGGTTTTGAAAATATTCCCTATTAAAAAATGGCTGCGTTGGGTGCATTTTTTCTACTACAAGATCACTTCTAATCTGCATTACAAAAATCTAATAGCGACGACAATAACTCACATATTGATAAAATGGAAATTAGCCTCTCTCGACGGTTGTTCTTCCGAGCAATATGTATATTTCCTCCTTTGGTTCGAAGGAAAAATAAATGAATATATATATAATAAACATATATCTACACATATACACACACATACATATATATACACATACATACTTATATATATACACAAAATCCTACTTATCTGTTTAAAGGGAGAATAAACGTAAAAATAATAAAATAATGGGAAAAATCCCAAATGGGTGGCTTAGGGAAAATATGTTTTTGCCGTTGCGATGGAAGATGAAAGTACAAGGGTGGATTTTTAGCTAGGGAACAAGGAAAATTTTTTACATGTAAAAAATCTATGGGTTTAAAGGACGCCATGACTGCTAGTTGTTAAGAAAATAGCTTTTTGGGAATGTGTTAGACCCTGTAATGAAAATTACTTTGGGGAAGATGTTGAGCAAAAATCATGACTGTTACCAGCTTCCTCCCAGCCCGCACCACAATAAGAAATTTGAATAGGCCACACATAGATAGGAGCTTTGAGGAGAGCATTAGATTCCTATTGGTTTCCTTTTGTGAAACATTATAAATTTTTTGCAATGATGTTAGTCTCATGTTGTAGCTACTTTCGATTTTCTAGTCGATATGTCAGAAAAATGCACATGATAGGGGCACAACAAAACATTCAAATGCCAACACTCTTGTTATCTCTCGAAAGTGCACCTTGTAGAGAGATGGTTGCAAGTGTTCTAATCTTGCAAAATGCATCTGCCTCTTTCGTAGATACAATAGAAACACCTCAAGTCTATGGGTATACCTATTTTAAGGTGAGTATCCGGTATAAAGTTTGGTTCCTTCTTGATGTATCCCAAAATAATTTTTGGGGTTTGAGGGTAAAAGATGATTGTAAATGGCTTAAAAAAACTAGGGTAATAAACCAAACTTGTTTGAGGTCTTTGACTGAGTACATGCATAATTGATATGAAAATGGATTCTGGATGCTCAAACCAATAAATTTTTAGCAGAAAAATCAAGGCAAATGCTTGATGTAATGATGGAAATTTTAGAACAATATTGTTAAGCTACACATGCCCACTAATATAATGCAGAAATTTCGACATTTGCAACAAGGTAGGATGATTAACTAGGGAATTTGACATTCGCGATGATTATTAAACATACACAAGACTTGCAAATAATTGGAAAGGAAGAATATACTTCTCATTCAAAGGGAAAAACTAGTGAAATATTCTTCAGCACTCATGTTTCTAAAATTCCTCCTCCCATGTGCTTTACAATTGCACACAATTTATAAAAAAATTACTCATCCCACCCTTTATGAAAATAGACTAAAAATTGTACTCACCCATGCATCCTATTTTTATCCTTTATCAATGAATAAATAAAGGAATAAAAATAAGCATGTTAATACAATGAGCCATTAATAGCCTTATTTAAAACAATAAAACTAGTCAAACTGCAATTTGAATATTTTATTTTTAATAAAGTTGGGTGAATAATTTTTCTAATAATACATGTTCCTTGACAAAAAAGCCTTCTCCAATACATGAAATCTTTTTCTTTTTTCTGTTGGTGTGACATTTTCAGTTCTTGATCCACTTTCCTCCTTGGATGCACATGCAATACACTATCCCTACAAATATAATACTTTTGTTTTATTCTTAATTCTCACGTAGCAACCACTTTTGATGTGCATACTTGACTTGCTCCTTTTCTACATGTTGATCATGATGTTTTGGCTTCAAGTTGTAGGGGTCACTTGTCCATGTACAAATAAATATGCCTTCTATACATGCAAAGGGTGATGAATGGTAATAAGGGGTCAAGCTAATTGTTGATGTTGAACATGTGATCTCGTGTCCTTATATTGGCTTATTTGGTTTCATAATACATGCTTTGTTTTAAGGATATGATTTAAACAATCATGACCACCTTTTTGGTCAATGTCATAGACAAAGGTCAATGATATAAAACTTTAGCTTATTGGTTAATAATAGTCAAATTCTCCCTTGGCCATGTTGTCCCCCTTTCGAATAATCATTATTAAGTATAAGGTTTCGAGCATTTGATTTTTCTAGCATATAGTTTTAAACCTTAATCGGGTCAATGCAATGATTTAGTTTGATTAATTGGGCTGGCCCATTTCCATGGTGACTCGACCCATCCACATTGTCTGTGGCTTTAATTAACTACACTTTAATTAGGTTTTGATCATTGGTTGACACGTGGATGCTCTTGTCACTTTGGTTATATTGTGTGTTTGTCAGGCTCCGTTTGATCACTGTTTCTTGATCGTTGATTTTTGTACCTATTTCATTTCAAATTTTGATCTTTTTGACCTTCGGTAGGGTTTTGGCTTGGAATTTAATGTGGTTGGTAGCATCGGGCATGGTTTATAACCCTCTATCTTTGCACATCTTGATCTTTGTCGTTGATGGTAACTTCAGGTGAGTTCGGTTTGGTATAAGCTTGTCAAGCTTGTCAATCAGCCTCTGTCATTTTCTCATTCGAGTGGTGAAGCCCTAGAAATATTTATCCCTACCACCATTTCTACGTGCTCCTGAGCTCACTTCCCTCTGCAAATCTATCTTATTGTGAAGCTTTTGAAATTAGAACTTCCTTCTATTGTTTTTGTTAGAGCTATGCACATGATTTAATGGAGGTGGTTGCATTTGGTCAATTTTGGACTCTCTCTTTCATTTAATCTTGAGCTCAGATGAACAATTCCTTTTATGCCTGAGCTCTTTGTTCAATTGTATTTTCCCTGTTAGAGCTTCTGAGTGACATCTTGTTAATGCCATGGGACTAGTTTCAAGGTCTCTGCTTCATCATTCAGAGCATGACCTTTGACTATTTAGAGAAATTTCTGAGTTGTGGACAAGGATTTTTAGTGGTGGCTGATACTACTAAGAATTTCAAACTTTGATTTATCTCGAGTCACTATGCCTTGGACAGAAAAACTGTGTAACTCTAATGGAGGCTATTTTTCCCAAAGGTGAACCTCCAATTAATTGGTTAGTAACTTGTTTTTCTCGATTGTTTTGGCTTCATCAAAGCACTAACACCACAATTTTTTTTTGTTTATTTTATTTAATTAGTACGAACCTAATCTCTGAGCTTGAAATCGTCGGGATTTTCAAGTTTTTAACTATGAATTTGAGGGTCTGTCTACTTCGACTCTAACTGGTTAGTTATGATCCATTTCAAATTTCTATGCAGAATTTGTGATAATCTTCCATAGCCGTGAGAGAATGTATCATTTTCTTTGATTTTTCTTACATATTCTCAAATTTTGATTCAAAATATTTATTTTTAACAATAACCGAGATATGGGTTTTCTTCTTTTCCTTAAAAGTACCTAGATCTGAAACTTTTGCTTGATTTGTAGTTTGATCTTTGAGATTTTTAATGTTCATTTTATTTTAAATGGTGATAAACTGAAACTTATGGGAGTATTGAATATGTTTACCCCTATGCTTTGATTTGATCATTATGATTTGAGCTATCAAGATTCTATGCAAACCTGTACATGACCACTATTGTGTTCTAGGTTGTCAATTTTTCTCCCTTCTGGTTCTCTAAATTAAAGCTTGTATTCTGATAAGATACTGAAGTTTAAAACATTCTGTTTGGACATGGCCAAGAATGTAAATTTTGATTTCTTCGAAATGGTAGTCATTTCATAGTTTCTTAGCTTGAAACCCCGACATTATACCTTAGGTGTAGGCTTTTATTCTGCATTCTGGATTCAATTACTGATGCTTTGAGCTTGTTTAAAAAAAAATGGAACTTGACATTTGATATAGTTAGTGCTTTGATTTTTCTTTACTTCTTCCCAAAGATTTCATGTATTGAAATTGTTCCTTGGACTTCATTGATTTGTATTATTCTATTATTCTCGTGCTTGACTACTACAATTTTATCATGATACTAAAACATATCTTTTAATAAAAGAAATGATTATTGAGATATGGAATACTGTTTTAGTTTACCATGCTTAACTCTTGAAAACCTTGAACTTTTCCAACATTTAGAAATGGGATGCTTCGTTTCACTGTGAATGTATGAGAAACTCTCTTTCAATTGAATTTCCACCCTTTATCCTTTGGCATGATTGTACTTTATGTACTTGAACTTTTAGCTAGATGAAAATAGATGTATATTATTTTTGTACTGTCTGTAATTTCAAGTAAGCTTGTTGAAAAAATCCACCTGATATATTTTTCATTCTTTCTAAAAGATATTCTGCTTATGAATTCCTTTTGTACATGATCTTGATTCAATTGTACTATGAGATGCTCTTTTCTCCTTCTGATAATAACACTTTGCTATTTGAAAACTTGACCACTAGGTTTGATTTATTCTATTGAGGTACCCAAATCATGCCTAATATCTTCTTCCTTTTGATTGATACACTGATGACTTTATATTCAGAAAATTGACTCTACTTTGCTTGTCATAGTTGTACTCCATTGGTACTGTAGCATTTCTATAGCATTTCGATGTAATCTAAATGTGTGTACTTGTAACTTATCTTGCTTCTCTTGGATTCATACTTACAAGTTTTGAAGTTGGCTTATTGAGTGCAAGCTCTAAAATTTGTAATATTATGATTGATTACATGAACATGAAAAATCAATTTTCATGTGCTTTGGATTATTTCTTTCTCAGTTGCATATGTGATTAAGATGTACCATTTATTTTCTTTGAGTTGGTCACTGTATCCTTCATCTATTGAATCATGTCTTATTGTTGGAAGATGAAATCTTATAACTATTATCTTTGACCATACCATGCATTATCTGTTTTCTACAATACTATTTGATTTATCTAAAACTTTCAATCATGTATTAGTTTGAAATAGCATGATGGAAATATGTAAAATGTCCATTTTACATGGTGAAGCCCAGTCAAAATTTTCTCAAATTTACTTTTCCATTCTGTTTCATTTTGTTATCTTGTCTCATTCCAGCTTAACTTCATCCTTTAGTTTGGACTGAAATAAACGTACCTTTCTTATTCGAGTTACATAATGTATGAATTATGATTTAAGTTATAGAATGTATTACTTCTCTCTTCTTACCTGTATCTTCACATTTAGACAAATTGGTTAGAAAACATTAGGCTTTTCATCCTCTCTTTTATTCCATATTTTTTTTCTTTCTTATCTTTGAGTGAATGAGTCAAGCATCGCATTGCAGAATAGTGCTTTTATCGGTTGTGGCTTTGAATCTCATGTAAATTATACCTCGTGTTGCATTGATTTGGAGCTTGAAATGCATCAAATAAAATGACAGAAACCCATGGAAATGATCGGTTCTTCCATACTCATCTATTTTATTTTCCATGCATATGTACCTCTTACTTCAGTAGTTGTAATTTTATTTTGGGTTACATCCACGGCTTGTGTGGGAACATTTGAAATTCCTTATGAATAAAACATTGAATTATGAAACCGAGTTGTGAATTTCTTTTCGCATTTCAACTTTGTATATGGATTGTATGATCAATTAAACAAATAAATAACATAATTGAATGTATTTAATCATGAACGGAAGAAATTTGAAATACATATAACTTTTAGCAATGAACTTTGACTACCGTAATTTGTAATTATGATTGTTGTTTAAAACTTAACACTTCATATATTCTTCACTTCATGTCTTCATCAAGATAATACAACTGCTGTTCGGGGCTTTGTGTTCTTTTGCTAAAGATAATCATGAAATTGTGGACTATGTGATCTGTTAGATTTTGTAATAGCACACATAGATGTAAATTTCATGTAATCATTAATTAATTCAATAGAAACAACATTGAACTGAAAGAATATCCCCTAGCTTAGGTTCACTTCACTAATTCCATCCATCGTAACGAAGTTTCAAGTTACCCATTTTTGTACAATTGTAAAAATTTTCAACATTTCTAGCAATCCCTGCTTTGGGAAAGCTACCCGCTAGTTTGCAAACGTTGTCTTACTAATTTCCATTTAACATGGAGTCTAAAGGATGTAATAAAAGTCTACCTTTCTGAAGGTCCAACCCTTCCAAAACAAAATAAAACTGGGAAGGATCTAGTAAACTAGATCATGTGCATGAATCCACTTATTGAATTGGAAAACATTACAATGTGCCGGAAATTCACTTATTGAAAGGGAAATCCTAATCTAAACAGAGCACCTTTGTAGGATTTTCAATAACATTGTTTGAGAAACATACCATTCACATGAATGGATATTTCCTCTTCATTTAAGCTTGAACGCTAAAAAAGCATTATGTTCTTTTGCAAGCTTAAATCATTTAAGTACCGATCTAGCGTGTAAAGTAATCGGTATAAGTCAAAATCCTTTTGTTTCCTTGTGACGAAGGTGGGTTTATCATGCCAATAAAGTCAAGACCGCATTGCATAAAAGGTAGATTAGCTGAAATTGGTTGTAAGCGCAGCACTATTAAACATTTTTTCCAACAAAGAAAGTACATTTGTTACACTTTCTCGATCCATTCGAAATAGTATTTGAATATGTTGGGCCAATAATAACTAGATTTCATAATTTTTAAGGTTATGGTACATGTTGGAAAATGACCTCTTTCAGGTCCTTCATGGAATTCACATAATAATTGCTAAATTCTATCATAATCAACACATCGCTGCAAAATTCCATTCATATTTCTTTTGAATAACACACCATCAATAAAAACATAAGGTACAACTTGTAACCTGAAATACCTTCATTTATTCTTGTCTATACCTTCCGGATAAGTGCCATGATGTAGATAGTTAATTAAATCGAGACATCCATCTTGATTCTTGAACTTCTTGGACAAGTTCAGTCACCGATTTTCTTATTGCACCATGCTATCTGATTGTTGATACATAACTTCAGCATGTTGTTCTTGATCTTTTGATTCTGTAGCCTACTCTTTTTCCATATCAGCAATTACATGCTCACACAAGCCTTTACCTCGAACTGTCTTCACAACACGAATATCAACATTGTATTCGATGACTTTCGTTATCCAGCCTCCTCTCTTCTCATTCAATTGTTTATTTAACAAGAAAGATTTTACAATTGGATGAGAAACAAGATCGTGTATCTTGTTGTTTGAAAGTATGTACCTGAAATTCTTTAGTTCCCCGACTACTAAAAGAACTTATTTGTTAAGAAATGTTTACCTTTTTTTTTAATCATGCAAAATATTTCCAAAGAAATAAATTGGTTGTTCAATATTATCATCATTAACCTAAGTTAATATGGTTGTGATTTTTCACCTCCCGCAAGTGCATACATTGTAAAATCTTTATCAAAATTTGGATTTGCAAGAGTATGATCTTGAGAGATTGTTGTTTTAATTGCTTTGAACCTTTCTCTTCCTTGGTTGGTACAAGAGAAAATCTTCTCTTTCTTTAACATAGTTGTCAATTGTTTAACCAATGCTACAAAATATGGGTCAAATCTTCTAACAAAATTGATTTTACCGAGAAAAATCTATAGTGCCTTCTTGTGAAGAGGTAATGATAATTGTGATATGGCTTTAATTCTTAAAGGGTCAATTGCTACGCCTTTTTAGAAACAATGTGACCAAGTAATTTACTTTGATGTATTGAAAAATAGACTTTTTAGGATTCAAAGATATTCCAAACGACTTGGACAACCAAAAATTCTATCTTTAAAGTATTCGATGTTCATCAAGTTTTTGAAAATACGGTAACATCATCCAAACAAATCAGCATGAATTTATTTAATAAGCTACAAAAACGATGTCCATTACACATTGAAATGTTGCATCAGCATTTGAAAGGCCAAAAGACATTCTTTTATAAGAATAACTACCCCACTTGGTGGTAAAATTTGATTTGTACCTATCTTTTTCTCGACTAGAATATGATTGTATCCATTATAAATGTCCAGAGATATAGTCTATCGAACCTTAAACTATTCTTAAAATCTTATCCATATTGGGTAGTGGGTAATGATCTTTTAGTGAAGCTTTATTAAGATCTCTGAAATCCATACATAATCTGATTTCTCCATTCTTTTTCCGAACAAGAACAAGATTGGATACCAAACTTGAATGCTTAACTAGAAAGATAATACCTAATTCGATCAACTTAGATAACTCTTTTCTCATTAAAGGTTCTATCTTAGGATTTACAGGCCTCTTTTTGTCTAACTCACATGGAATTTCGATGTAATTCAATAGTATGTTGTGCCAAACTTGGATCAAACCCTTTCAAATCTTGGTATTTCTAATTGAAAACATCCTTAAATTCCTTACAAATATTGATAAAGGAAATTTTCTTAGCTAACGAACATACCTTTCCAAGAAATAACTTCTTCCCATCATCAACTAAGATCTTCTCATAGTTGTTTGCATGTGTTGAAATCTTTGTTTTTTTGTTTCTTAACTAATAATCAGTGCGGAAGATGTCTTCTAATGTGACCAATCCTTGAGGTAGTATATTCGTCTTCAATTGAACAATTTGGTCACCATATAAGTGCTGCAATTTATCTTGATTTACTATAGAAAAGTCAATGTCTTCTTGTAAAACCCTTCAAATATGTTTGTAATTTTCAAAACCTACCAATTCAAATAATTATTGGGTATAAAAGGCCTGCAATAAGTTTTATATGAGGTGAATCTCATTGTTTGTAATTTTTTCCAAGCACTACAAAGCGGCACCAATTGCTACAAATCTATCTATATGCTTGTTTATTGTTCTAGAAATGGACTGCATATTAATAGCATTGAAATCTTTCATTATTTTGTAAAATATATGTCTATAAGACTTCATTAATGGATTCTTACAAACATTCAAATTTCTTAATTGATTGATAACCAACTCGAGAATCACAAAAAATATGTAAAATGCTAATACCTCTCTTTCTAGCCCAAAGTAAGCCATTAATTAATGTTTCATATTCAGATTCATTACAAGTGCATGAAAATTAGAGACTGAAGCTGAGAAATACCTTCCATTTTCGGGATAAGTGAGCATGAAAACTCGCTCCTTGTCCTTTCTTATTCGTAGCTCCATCAAAATGAAGCTTCCAAATCCCTTCGCTACATTTTCTATTTTGGATAGTAACGGAATTAGCGTGTTTTCCTCATAAAGGAAATTCAAACCGAAGATGTTGCTCAACTTTTTGAACGAGATCATGAGCATGTTCTTCATGTGTCTTTTCATCCATAAACAAACTAGAAACATTATCTAGTGTTGAAACATGAGTTGTATTATTGAAATCGAGACTGGTCTAAGGTTGCATAATTAGCCAATGCATTAGAAGAGTGAGGATCGATGTGAAATATAACCAACGATTCATAATTAATAGTAAATTTGGTCCAATAACATGTAATGAAGAATAAAAAAGACCAATCTAAAGAGAGATAACCTCCTATTTTTTTCGTGAAATCTCTAGATAAGCATATAACAAAGTAAGGAGGTAAATCCACAACAATAACATCTTGCAATATGGAAAAATTTGGACAAAAATGTAATGTTACCTTCATATTTCTGATGACACCAACTGTATTTGTTACAGTTCCATCAAATTTTAGCACACATTTCTTTTTAGATTCATAATGCAAACCCAACTTTTATGCAATTACTTTTGGCATAAATGTGCTACTTGCACCACTGTGGACCATACAATTATGAACAACATGCTCTCTAATAATTAGTGCCAAATAAAATGTTAGTGATTTCTTGATGTCTTGAGAATTTAAAACCTTTTGAACCATCCATTTAACTTCTTTAATGTGGTCCTGTTCCATTATTGCAAGGACCATATTTGTTTTCAAAACTTACTTTTATGTTGTTTTAGAAGAAATCTGCATCTTAGATAGTTCATGAGAAAGTAGCTCTTGCTATCCTAGAATACTTAGAGCATCCCACATTCAGATATTAACATTATGGTTTTTCATTACATCAACAATGTTCAAAGAAAAAATAGTTTTAAAAGCAGACTCTATTGTTTTCGCATAGGCTTTAGCGAAAAATGATTCTTCTTCAGCTATTTTTGATATCTGAGGTATAAATAATCTTTTTGGATCAGGCTGTAGTTGTTTTTGTTATTCTTTACCTGCTGAAACACTCCGATATTTTTTTGTGGAACAACATAATTGTTAGCTGATTTTTTGCATGTAGTTGTTGTTTTATCAGTGACTGTGGGTAGAACAAGCCTATTTTGTTGTTTTTGACTTTCCTGGGCCTTTTCTTGAGACCTAGTAGTAACTGCAATGAAATCATCCTCACTAAAATTGACTAATTTTTGTTCACCGCTTGCTTCGAACATCAGGTTTCTAACTACCCACCCTCCATTTGAGGCATGAACAATGTCTCAGGTTGAGGTTGTGCAACAAGACTTATATTCAAGAAAGCATTTGGGAAACTTGCAGCTGAATGAGGTTGATTAGAAGGTTGACACCATTCTTCTGTAGCCATATTAACTGGGACTAAAGCATTAGATAGAGTAGGAGCCTTTTGTTCAAACTACCTTTGTGGATAAGGCTTCCTATAATTTGTATTCTACTAATAAGGTTGTCTATTTTTGCTAGTTTTGCTGATAAGGAGCTTGATAAGGCCTACTAGGTAATGTAAGTCTATTTTCAATCGAATTCAGCTTGTTTCCCATAGTTTGCAAAGATTTAAACATGTCATCTAATGGGGTTGTAATAGCAGGTTCCATAATGGTGATAGGTTGTGAGATAGGTGCCAAATATACTAAAAAAGGCATTGAAGTCTATGGTGCTAACTTTGGGGCTTGAATAAGACATTTATCAGCCTTTATAGCAATGTCATAAGCTATCGGAAGAGTGTCACCTCCCATAGAATGAATCATAGTTAAAATATCACTATTTAATTCTCTAAGATAATAAAGGAAAGCATGGTCAGATTGAGGCTTAACACTGCTGGGATTCTTTCACAATTTCAAGCAAAAATAATGTTGAAACTAGCCATAAATTCATGAGGAGCTCTTCTAATGGTAGATAGCAGTTCCATGAGGGATAAATGATATGAATTATCTTGAAATTGTTTCAGCAATTTACCACCTAAATCATCCCAAGTTCTTATGCTTCTAGTCTCTAAATTTCTATACCATTGCAAGGCTTGTCCTTTACTGAGGAATGCACTAAAAGTCTCAAAACCCCATTTTCATGACTAATATTATGGACTGCACATAGGGCTGCAGCATATTTGATATGCTTTGTTGGTGTAACCTGAATTTCACCAATGAATGTAGGTAATCTTTTCATGGCAGCATTAGGGATATCATGATAGACTGGAATCACTAATGGGTTGTCATTAGTAAAGGTGAAAAAATTCCTAGGTGTTTGAATAGCCATTGTAAAATTTTTAATTTGAATGAATATATTTACACGTGGTGAAGGAATATTGGGAGAAGGGTTACCAAAACCATGCGTATTATAAGGTAAAGAATTACCAACTCTTCTCCTTCTTGCAGAATTCAAAGGTAAAGAAATAAACTTAGAAGGAATTCATCTTACCGATGATCTTGTAGTAACTTTAGGCATGGAACATGCTATAAAACTCATTTGAAACCAGCCTTACAGAGTTATTAAATAAATCTTTAAATCTTTAGAATAAATTGCTACAACTTGCAGATCCAAAAGTAACTTTTTCTTGCTATTAATCTCGTAAATTGTTGTAATTTTCTTTCAAATATGTTTCATTTTCCCACTGGCATGCCAAAAACTATTATCTCTCGAAAGTGCACCCTATAGAGAGATGGTTGTAGGTGTTCTAATCTTGCAAAATGGATCTCTCTCTTTCATAGATACATTGGAAACGCCCCTGTGTCCGTTGGTTTACCTATTTTGAGGTGAGTCCCTGTATTAACGCTAGTTCGTTCTTGATGTATCCTAAACTAATTTTCTGGGGTTTGAGGGTAAAAGATGACTGTAAATGGATTCAAAACTAGGGTGATACACCAAACTTGTTTGAGGTCTTTGACTGAGTACATGCATAATTGATATGAAAATGGATTCTAGATGCACAAAGCAATAGTTTTGAGAACAAAATTAAGGCATACACTTGATGAATTATAGGAAATTTTAAAAAAAATACTATTAAGCTACATATGCACACTAATATTATGCAGAAATTACTAAATTTGAAATAGGGTAGGATGATCAACCAAGAAATTTGATATTCACAAGGATTAATAAACATACACAAGACTGCAAATAAATGGAAAGGAAGAATATACTTCTCATTCAAAGGGAAAAATTGGCAAAATCTGCTTCAGCACTCATGTGTCTAAAAGTCATCCTCCCATTGAATCGTTCTTGTTAATTGTTGAGACCTTGTAGAATTAAGCACCTAGGCTATTTAATTGTTTTGGCTCTTCTTACCCTCTGAGTTTAATCAAGAATTGTTTATGTTAGTTTTAATCTAATTCTAAATAGTTAGATTATCACCTAAGGAAATTTTTATGTGCTCGGGATAAATTTCTTTCTCTTAGTGTTTTGTAAGGTGATTTGATAAATGCTATAATGGAATCTGAAAATTTTGTTGTGAACATTTTAAAAAAATTATTCCATAATTTTCTAACTTAATCGAGGTTGTTCGTGGGTCTCAAGTGGGATATTTTAGTAGGCATTACAAGTTCACTTCATTATTTCCTTGAACATTTGAATGTCGGTTTACCATTCGAGATCATGTAAGAATATTTAAAGCATACCTTGGATCAATGGAATTGATCAAAGGATTTGTTAATTAAATAGGGATAAGTTTGCAACATCATTACAGATTATAACTCATCTATCGAAGTGAAAAGGAATTCTTTGCAAGCTACATCATTTCAGCCTAATGAAACCAATAGCAGAAATGGATTATCCATGGAAAGCATGATTTATGAAAATCAAAGGCACACATATTATCAAGAAAATCACATGTCAATGATTACAATGCAAAGGAGTAAAGATAACAATTTGTCAAAGGTGTTACATGAGCTAAAGATCCACAATATTCTACACATATCTCTTTGTTGTTAACCAACTTCCTGATGAAATGATATATAGTGTCTAGATTTTTTATTGATTAATGGTGAAGAAGGGTTAAGGGGACCCTACCCCATAGAAAAGGAGGATAAAAAGATAATACAATGAGGAAAAAAGGAATCCAGTCTCTTCAAGTGGCATAAAAGATTAAAAAAAAGAACATACACAACCAACAACAAAACCAAAAACCGTCAAAGAATATCAATAAAAGTTGTGAAATTTTTACTGAAGCTTGATAATATTCATCTCTAGATGTTGTAAAAATTCTCTAAAAAACTCAAAACTATTCTTGAATATATAGAAAAAACCAGTCATTTTCGAAATTGATACTCTGATACCATATGTAATGGAATTACTTGAATATAAATATGAATATATAAGAATATATAATATATTATTATTTCTCTTCGAGGGGGAAACCTCATAATTCTTACATTAAGACCTTAACTGACACTATTCCCCTATGGGGAGGAATTACTCACCCATACATAGGTATGATCGTGAAAGGTCATACCCATTTATTAACATTAGTTTATACCTAATGACTAACTAACTAATGATTATAAGGATATAATTTTTTATAAGTCATATGTTATCCCACACTTATAACTAAACATGTGGTAGGGTAGTCTCTTATCACAAACATTCATTTATTAAGGCATATTTCATATGTAAAATTTGGGACCTATACAAGGTGTGTTATTTTGTAGGTTGTTTTATGTTTTATGTGTTTTTTGGATTTTAGGGATTTTTTTGGACAAAGTTGGAAATAAAAAGTAGATGGTAATGTTTTAAAAGATTAGTGTGAATTCATGAACGATAAGGAATCTTTTCTCAAAATATTATGGACTTTTTCAATATGTGTGTGTGTGTGTGTGTTTTGTGTGTGTGTGTGTGTGTGTGTGTGTGTGTGTGTGTGTGTGTGTGTGTGTGTGTGTGTGTGTGTGTGTGTGTGTGTGTGTGTGTGTGTGTTGGAGGCATTTACCTCTTGTAGCTAGATCAACATCAATATTATTTTATTATTATTACTATATATTAGTATTTTGAACCCTATCTCAAAGGCTAAATAAACTATGTGCAACACATATATGTATATACTATAAATATTTATATTATTTTTTAGTTATATAGAATCTATAAATATTTAGGTTAGTTTTTACAATAAGATGTATTCTATAAAACATATAACTAATATTTTTATTTACAATTGAAATTTATAAATACAACTCTATATTTAAAAATAAATACAAAATATATTTAGTTCATAACAAACATTAAAATAACAAACAAATATTCAAATAAACTAATTAAATAAATAATTATATATTAAAACACAAGTCAATATTTGAAAATAAATGGAATTTATGTTTTCTTGATAACAAATATTAAAAATACAACATATATATTAACATTTTAATATATTTTTTAAAACATATAATAAAAATTCAAATATTGTTCTAAGAAATTTTAAATATAAAATTACTGTAAGAAATTAAATATATCTTCATCAAAAATATTAAAATAGCACCTTTTTGCATATGATAATCCAAGGAATGAGGGGAACATGAAAATCATATGTTATCAAAGGGATTAAGTTATAATTTCTAGACTTATCATAAGGACAAAAAAATCCCACTTCTATTACTTTCTCCAAATCAAGTTGTACCATTTAACATTGGTGCATCAATAATGCATATGACCTTGTGAGTGCCTATTTTATAAATTGAAAAATTAGAAGGATGAAATTCATGTTTTTATGTATATTTTGATTGATGAGATGAGTTTTATAAGTCAAAAGATGGTTCATGATATATAGATTATCGAATATACCAAACATTTCTAGAAAATGTTGTTATGTGTTTTGTTGCAAGGTCTATGATTATTCGTGGGGATTTATGATAGTTACCTTTGGTATTAATATATCCTGCATATGCAAGAAAATGGAAAAAAAAAATTTTATTGTAAAAATTCACAAGTTTTGTTAAATTAGATAAGGTTTGTAGAAAACAAAGCAAAAGTGAAGAACAATAATAGTCTTGAAAGCTTTTATAAAAAATAAGAGACAAAAATCCAACAATTGAAGATTAGCAGTTATTCATGACTAGAATCGATGCCTCTCTTGAAATAGTTGAAAAACATGATTTTAATGAACAAATACATTCGTTTGCAACAAAGGAAAACATGCATCACCATAACAAGATAAAATTTTATTCGTTCAACGAAAATGTTGAACGAAGCATTGGTACTAGACAAGGAAACAATATTGTTTCTGGATTGGTTAATCAACAATTGGATGTTGAATTATTGATTGTTAAAGGCATGAGGGTGATGCTTACTAAAAACTTATGGATGTATAAGTAGGTCTCTTCAATGGTGCACTTGGGTATGGTCGAAGCATTATTTCCAAACAAGGAGTGGGACACCTTGAACCTTCTACACATGAAATAGTTTCATTTGATAATTACTCTGGGATTTCTTTTACTGATGTGGTGTTAAAAACAATTCCAATCACCCCTATATAGAAAGGGGTCTCAAGCATTAGCTACCTTTGAGATTGGCATGGGGATTTACAATCCACAAATCAAAGGGCTTAACACTTAACAAATCCACAAATTATATAGGATTTATAGAAAGACATGGCCTAACATTTGTTGTTATACCATGTGTCAAGTCATTACATGGACTATAGATCTCACATCCTTTCACATATGACTAGTTTGAGAAATTGAAGAATGGAAAGGGAGTATGAGAGAATAAAGGAGATTGAAAATAAAGTTTAATCATTGAAGAAGTGTGTGTGTGTATATATATATATATATATATATATATAGAAAAGTTGTATCAGACAAAATTTGAGTAATTCCATTCTTCCATGGGAAGGAAAATAAATCAGGGCCGAGGATGTTTGTAGACTTCTATAATTCTGAAAGCGAATTTTAATGAATGCTAAATTTCAACTTCAATTACAAGATCAGGCACATTCCAGACTCGTGTCCCATGATTTGATGTTAGTGGGATTCATATTTGCGCCCTCTCCTTTGCTCCCAACTTTGTACGCAAAGAGTTGGAATAATGTTACACATCTCAACTAAAGAAACCAATTGATCGGCAAAGCATAAATTTTAAATAGTAAAATGTGTTGTCAAACGCAAGCGGAAAAGGCCGAGGCATATTTGATCTCTGGCTTGCATCAAAGGAACTCAAATTTGATACCCATTTGAGTCGCTCCTTCGTCGTTGGTTGTTGGGATCCAACTTATACAGCTGTGATAAGACTGTACTTTAAAAACCAAATATATTTATGCCTTTAAATATCTATCGCTTATTAATCTCTGGCCGTCATTTCTCAAACTCTAATGTTGAACATGGTTTTCAACCAAATAACTTATTTCGTTTATTAGTGATTGAAGTTGACGATGTGGTTTCGTTTTATTAGTGATAGCGTTATATGCTTTTTATAACTAACTCTTTCTCTTTCGATCAAAATGATACATTGCAGCATGGTTTATCTAAAAGGGGTGGTATATTGTGGGCTGTTCTAATAGCTCACACAGATTGTGAACATTATTTTTTAGTCTATAAGATATGATGGTACTGATACATATTATATATGGTAATATAGTATCGTGATACAATATAGGTTTAATATCAGATTTCCATGGATTTGAAATGGTTCATTGCTACAGATTACAAGTTCAGATATACGATTTATTATATTAACATTAATTTGGTGGAAAATTTCATCTCTAAGAATTAGATATATTTGTTGCACTCATTAGAATTATATGAAATCTGCATTGATTTGGAACAAATACAAGTTATGGATTGAGTTACGATTATGACATTTACTCAATTATGTAAGCACGTATAATCTTCATGACCTGATATAAATGGTTACTCAACTTCCCTAATGCTACATGCTGATTGAACTATGACACTTAATCATAACTCAATTACCAAACTCGTTGTGGTGATACAACCAACTACAAGGGTTCATTTTAGTTCTCCCTTCAAAAAAAAAACTACTATATGATGGTTCTAAAAAGGTATTTGCATTAAACGAATCTAAGAAAGGAGGGTTTCGGGGTTGGCAGCAAATGCAATTTTTTTCCAAGTGTCTCGACGTCAACATATATGTGTTCCTATTTGGTAATCAAAATCTATTTTTATATTATTATTGGTAAATAGTTTTTGATTGGTACCATACCCCAAAACGACATAAAGGTCAAAAATCCAGATACAACAAAAGAGCACAAAAGGAAAATGTCTAAGAAAATAGATATTCAATGGGGCAACAAGATAAGGGGCACACAAACCGCACAACAACAGCAAAAATACAACACAAAGGTCCGTTCCCAAACAACGACCTACCCACGACAAAAAAAACAGCCGAAGAAAAGAGTAGGCCTCTAGCCTAGCTAAAGCGATAAAAAAATAGGACACGACTCATTCCGTGTTTGAAATGATGGTGTGTTTAGTTTGTTGTAATCTTTTCTAAATCTATTCCACCACCGCCCATTCCATGTTACCTTCTTCCACATAGACCGAAATAACAAATTTAATATTCTTGATGAGGATGTGACCCTTTACGAGGGGCAACAAGCCACAAGCCATCGAAGATTTAGGATCAATCACTTGGGTAGAAGAAGCTTGAGTTATCTGGTAGAGACTAAAATATTAGAATTTGGTTCCATCACTGGATTAAGAGGCGTGTCAACCCTTGAGGAATTTCAAGAATCCAAAATTGGCTCTAGATGGGGACTAACCGTAAGGTGGTCTGGAAAAGAGTCCTTCTAAAGGCTAGGTTTTCCATTGCATTTTGGAATGCTTCAATCATCCAAGAAATGCCTTGTGTGATAGCATCATCGGCATCTAAAGGATAAACCCTTATAGTCAATCCCGTGAACCCAATGTCTATCACCAATTTGTAGGTTAATTTCCGTAGGAAGGGCTTGAGAGGTGTCAAGGTCAACAAAAATTGTGGCATAGGTTGTATGAGTTTGAGTAGAGGTTTTATAATCAACTTTCACAAAAGATCCTAGGGTATGTTCTTTTTGACGAAATATTTTTTCGAGTGAGAAAATTAGTGAGGTCTCACCAACATTGCATGGCACTGAGTCCCTCTGGTTGAATGGGACAGCTCCATTTATTGAAAACAATCTAAACTAATTTTTATGGTAGCCCAAAGACCGGAGATCACACAAGAATACTTCCCTAAACCTATGAAAATTTCTTGTATTAGATAAAAAGAAGATAATTACTTAGTGAGAGAGATGGGTAAGGAAAGTGGTAAAAGGATTTCAATCAACAAATAGCATAGCATATTTTGTTGCATCAAAATCAAAATAGTTCACTTGTAATCTATCAAAAGAAACCATTTGTAAATAAAAAGGAAGAATCAACAAGAAAAAAATATTCTTATTGCATCATATTGCACAATTTGCAATGGTCATGTTGAACATGTTGAGATGGAGAGAGAATAATAGTAGATAGGGAACATAGGAAATGGATACACTTACTTCTAGAAAGATACTAAGAGCTAGAAAACAAGCATTGAACTCCTTAGAAATGATGGTGCCCTTCATATTTATAGTTCTAAGAATGTCCTTTTGTCTCCCCTTCATCATCTTTCACCTTCCTTCATGAGTGTTGACCTTCAATTTTCCTATCACGACCTTTGATATTCCTTCATCACCTATGACCATTCATCTTCTCGCTCATATAATGTTCAAGTGGTTCAATTTATTCTTGACGCATGACATCATTTTATGTGCCACAAAAAATTCCCTCTATGCATGACATCATCATTCTCGATGACACATGACATTTCTTGGGTCGCTAAAATCTTTCTTGAAAAAGTGACCGTGTTTTCCATGTCACACGACAACATCTTGACTCTATTGTTGCACATCTTCATTTCCATTCCAATCACGCATAAGCATTTTCCTTCTTATCACGCCTCAACATTTTCCTTCCTATTGTATGTCATCATTTTGATTATCACCTCGATTTCCATGTCGCATGACAACATCTTTACCCTCTTGTCATGCACCAACATTTCCATTCCTATTGTGCATCAGCATTTTCTTTTCTATCGTGCATCATTATTTTGATTATCACATCGGTTTCCATGTCACACAACAACATCTTGACTCTCTTTTTGTGCATCAGCATTTCCATTGCTATCGTGTGTCAGCATTTTCCTTCATGTCACGCATCATCATTTTTCTTCCTGTCTCTCGTTAGTATTTTTGTTGGCATCTTAGTTTCTATGTCATGTGTCGAAACCCTCATTGTCATCGTTAGCAATCATTGTTTTCGGACATAAAAACACTCAATTTTGGGAATCAATACTTTGTTGTTGGGCATCAATATTTTATATGTTGTCACACGTCACTAAAAACCTTCTTGATAGGTGTCAACAAGTTTGTTATTGTGCGTTAGAATGTGCGATTTTTGGCGCAAACTTGTTTTCTCTATTTTGGGAGCAATTTTAAGTGATAATAGGTTGTATAATATATGAATCTTAATCAAATCATTCCAAGGAATCCAATGATAATATCTAAGAGTCCTGAAAATGAATTCTTCATCATACTTTAACAAAAATTTGACTTTTTCATCAAGGTGTGTGCTAGTAAACCGAGTGATAGGAAGAGTTTGTGATCACAAAGAACTAACACATTATATGAGTCACAAAGAGAATTAAATATAATTTAATTTGAGATTTTCTTAGGCTCCCAAATATTCATAAGGCTCATGAAACATTTTGAGCAAGTTATAATCGATACCATGATCTTTACGTCTCATTTCGGACAATTCTTCACCTCTCAATTTTCCCAAAACCTAACCTAGATGATTTGAAAATGAATTATGATACTTTATCTCTCTAATGACTAGGGTAAGAGCTTCGAATCTTCATTGAGCTCCTAAAACGCTTCAAACAAGGTGACTAGCTTTTCTAGGACTTGCACTTCTCAATACCCTACTCTCAAAGACCTAAATTCACATAACTTATTTTTGAACACTAATTTTATTCTAGAACCTTCATAAAATTCTCTATATAGTTACAAAAATCTTTCACAAAAATATTTGATGAATTATGTCTTGTTCGGACATCTCCATGGGTGTTTGCAGTGTAAAAGTCTTAAAATACGGTCTTTCTAGGCCTCCAAGAGAAACTCCTTCCAGAAAATCATAATGAACTCATGAATTATTTCTCACCAACTTACCTACACATGAAAAAAACTTTAAAAATCTAGTTAGCATGTCCCTCTCAGCCATGATGAGGTTTACATAGTCAAAGATTGGCTAGAGGGAAGGTTCACATTACCCGGTTTAGGGATTTTTGAGTGTGGGCTTGATTGTCATGATCAAAATTTCAAATTTTAATGATTGAAATTTATCATGGGAACAATCCTATAGTCACAAGGAAATATTTATTTCAGAGCTATAATAAGAGTCTTGACAAGCGGATCCAAATAAGGTAGGTATTAAAGGAGTTTTGTAGAGGATTAAAATACAGATACCATGGCTTGGAAATGATATCATGTTCACCTCAAACCCAATATTGATCGAAAATTAAATCCCTATCCTCAGGGGTTTCACAAATAAAAATTAAATATGCTTTAGCATGAGAGTAGATTTAAATCTTACCCTAAATATTTTCTCTCCATCTTTGAGAAATCCTTTCATGGAGTTGAGATAGCTTAGGCCAGAACTTGTGAAATATGTAAATGAGGCTAAGCTGAGAGAGATTATCCTCCTCCTTAAGGACCTTTTGAAGTAGATCCTTCTCTTTCTTTAGCACTGGAGTTTTATGTTATGGTTTTAATAACTTGCTAACATTTTTTGCACTATCTTTTAGGTTAGAGACCACTGCAACAAAGGATTTGGTAGATCCTACAATCCCCAACCTATGTTCTCAATTTTCTTGTGTCCCGTCGTTGATGTTTCTACCACTCTGTAGGGGCATCCCTAGATCTATTAGGGTCATTATTTTCACCGCCTTCGGTAGAACTTGATACTAGAGTGGGAACGATTTGCAGGGGAAGATGGGTCTTTGCTGCCATTCCTTCACCCGCAACTTAATAGTGTCAACCCTTGGTTTGCGAGAGTCAATACCACCTCCAATGCCTATTTTTTCCTCATTACTGTCTCCACCTTTAATAAAAGAGGGTTCATAGTTAGCAGCAAAGGTAAAACTAATCCAAGAAATGTCATTGTCAACAACTTATTAGTACTTATGTTGCGTCCATCCTTGAATACCCACCTATGAAATCACTCCGATCATAGAGAGTATCCTTCAAACCATTATTGCCTCCATGAAGGAGATTGTGTTTTCAATGAAAATGCACATGTAAATGTTCTCCATCCATCGAGATCCTCCACTTGTGAAACCACATCCATTGCCATCATGAGCAGTAACAAATTAAGGCTTGCATATGTTGTTTTAAGGTTCGTGACTACGCTCCTAGGACTTGGCATAGTAGGATCCAAAAATATTATTTTGATATTTACGATGACATAATCTAAATCTTGTGTTAACATCCATTGTATGGGTGATTTTGAAGTCAACACATGTGACAAAATTATAAAATCTATAAAATAAATTAATAACATTGTGACTACAAAAAAATTTAGCTCATGCTACATGATAACATGGTAATATGATTTAGGATACCAAGCATGGTTTTTTGCAACACTTTATCTACCCAACATTTGCTTGCTTATATTCACACCATCGAACGGTGACTCAGATTTAGGTTACCATAAGTTAGTATGCTTTTTTCTATTATTCTGATGTTATAGAATCAAGTATTTTTCGAGATGTTCGGATAGTGGATTCATTAATGGTGAAATGAAGGTCTTTCACCCCGATGTTGTGTGGGTAGGTGGATTCTCAATTTTGAGCAACAGATTTCGAATGGGGCAAAACATAAAGTATTTAATCTATTTTTAAAGTGGTAGCTCTATTATATTTTACATGCATGCTTCCTGGAAAGTTCAAACTTTATTGCTAATAGTGGCCTTCCTGCAGTTTCTTATGCCTCATCTATGGGGTTGTGGGCCATCTTGGGAATGATAAGATGTCTTTATATTCCAAAGTTGACAATGTACATCTGTTTGAGATAGCATTTATGTTCTTAAATGGTTTTGAAACTATTCCGAGTATTAAAATATGGCTGCCTTGGGTGCAATGCAAATTGTTTTTTTCTACTACAAGATCACTTGTAATCTGCATTAGCAAAAATCTAATAGAGATGACAATAACACACATATTGATAAAATGGAAATTAGTTTATCTCTCGAAATTGTTGTGGTAATGTTCTTCTAAGCAATATGTATATTTCCTCTTTTGTTCGAAGGAAAAATAAATGAATATAGATAGATATATATATATATATATATATATATATATATATATATATATATATATACATATATACACATACACGCACACATAATATATATACACATACATACTTATATATATACAAAAATCATACTTATCTCTATTTAAAGGGAGAATAAATGTAAAAATAATAAAATAATGGGAAAATTCCCAAATGGGTGGCTTAGGAAAATATCTTTTTGCCTATTTTAGAGTTTCTTGGTTTTCCTTCTCCCTCTGCTTGAGGGGCCATTGCAGCAAGGAAGATGAAAGTATAAGGGTGGATTTTTAGCTAGGGAATAAGGAAATTTTATTACATGTAGAAAAAATCTATGGGTTTAGAGGATGCCATGAAACTAGCTAGTTAAGAAAATTGATTTTTTGGGAATGTGTTGAGAAAGAGCCCCTAAGTTTTGTAAAATTACTTTGGGGAAGATGTTGAGAAAAAATCATGACTATTAGGCCATCCTTCCTCTACCATCCCTTTATCAACACCACAATAAGAAATTTGAATAGGCCACACATAGATAGGAGCTTTGCTCTTCTCTTTTTCCTAAGGAGAGCATTAGATTCCTATTGGTTTCCTTTTGTGAAAAATTATAAATTTTTTTGATGATGTGATGTTCGGATGACTTTGATCATGATTGGAGATCTCTTTTAATGGTCCCTAGTACTAGTCTCATGTTGTAGCTACTTTTTGTTTTCTAGTGATATGTGTTAGAAAATGCACATGATAGATGGGCATAACAAAACATTCAAATGCCAACACTCTTGTTATCTCTCGATAAAGTGCACCTTGTAGAGAGATGGTTGCTAAGTGTTCTAATCTTTTTTGTTAAAAAAATGTATGGTCTGCCTTTTGTATTTTTAGAAATATATTATTTTAGCCTATCGTAGATAAAATAGATGGATGAAACACCTCAAGTATATTGGGTATACCTATTTTAAGGTGAGTGATACCCATTTGTATATAAGTTTGGTTCCTATTTAACTGTGATGTATCCCAAAATAATTTTGATATTGGGTTTGAGGGTAGCCTTAAAGATGACTGTAAATGTATTAAAGGAAAAAAACTAGGGTAATAAACCAAACTTGTTTGAGGTCTTTGAAATAAAGTTGTTTTGAGTACATGCATAATTGATATGAAAATGGATTTTGGATGCTTTCAAACCATTTGTTAAAGTTTTTAAGCCATAAAGAAAAATCAAGGCAAATGCTTGATGTAATGAGGGAAATTTTCACAACAATATTGTTAAGCTACACATGCCCACTAATATAATGCATAAATTTACAAATTCATTTGCAACAAGGTAGGATGATTAATTAGGAAATTTTAAATTCGCAAGGATTATTAAACATACACAAGACTACAAATAATTGGAAAGGAAGAATATACTTCTCATTCAAAGGAAAAACTAGCTAAATCTCCCTTTCAACACTCATGTTTCTAAAAGTCCTCCTCCCATAATCTTGTGCTTTACAATTGCACACAATTTATAAAAAAATTACTCATCCCACCCTTTAAATGTAAATAGACTAAAAATTGGATTACTCACCCTAGGATGCATCCTCAAGGTCGTTTTTTTATCCTTTATCAATGAATAAATAAAGGAATAAAACAAAAGCATGTTAATACAATGAGCCATTAATAGCCTTATTTAAAAAATAAAACTAGTCAAATTGCAATTTGAATATTTTATTTTTAATAAAGTTGGGTGAATAAATTTTTCTAATAATACATCTTGTTGCTTGACAAAAAGCCTTCTCCAATACATGAAATCTTTGTCTTTTTCTCTTGGTGTGACATTTGAGATAGCATTTATGTTCTTAAACGGTTTCGTAAGTCTACATGATAAAATACGATCCACTTTCCTCCTTGGATGCACATTGATAAAATACACTATCCCTACAAATATAATACTTTTGTTTTATCCTCAATTCCCATAGGAACAAAAAAAATTTTACATCATGTAGCAACCACTTTTGATGTGCAAACTTGACTTGCTTCCTCTTTCTACATGTTGATCATAGAATGTTTTGGCTTCAAGTGATGTAGTCTTGTGGGTAACTTGTCCATGTACAAAGAAATATGCTTGTTATTCTCAAAATCACAGAAAGGGTAATAAATGGTAATAAGGGGTCAAGCTAATTGTTGATGTTCACCATGTGATCTCGTGTCCTTATATTGGCTTATTTGGTTTCATAATACATGCTTTGTTTTAAGGATATGATTTAAACAATCATGACCACCTTTTTGTAGTCAATGGCATGTAATAGACAAAGGTCAATGATATAAAACTTTAGCTTATTGGTTAATAATAGTCAAATTCTCCCTTGCCATGTTGCTTTGGGAAGCCCCTTTCGAATAATCATATTAAGTATAAGGTTTGAGCATTTGATTTTTCTAGCATATAGTTTTAAACCTTAATTGGGTCATTACGATGCAATGATTTAGTTTGATTAATTGTTTTGGCCCATTTCCATGGTGAATTGACCCATCCATATTGATGTTTTGGCATTTAATTAACTACACTTTAATTATGGTTTGATCATTGGTTGACACATGAATGCTATTTGTTTCATAATCACTTTGGTTATATTGTGTGTTTGTCAATATAGCTCGTTTGATCACTATTTCTTGACCGCTTGATTTTGAATACCTATTTCATTTCAAATTTTGATCTTTTGACCTTCGGTAGGGTTTTCGCTTGGAATTTAATGTCCACAGTTGGTAGCATCGGGCATGGTTTATGCTCCACTCTATCTGATCTTTGCACATCTTGATCTTTATCTTTGACCTTTTGATGGTAACTTTAAGGTGAGTTGAGTTTGGTATAATCTCATCAAGATTGTTAATAAACCTATGTCATTTGCTCATTAGAGTGGTGAAGCCCTAGAAATATTTATCCCTACCACCATTTCTATGTGCTCCTGAGATCACTTCCTTCTGCAAATCTATCTTATTGTGAAGCTTTAGAAAATTGAAACTTCCTTCCATTGTTTTTGTTTGAGATATGCACATGATTTAATGGAGGTGGTTGCATTTGGTCGATTTTGGACTCTGTTTCATTTGATCTTGAGCTTGGATGAACAATTCATTTGATGCCCGAGCTCTTTGTTCAATTACATTTTCCCTGTTAGAGCTTCTGAGTGAGATCTTGTTAATGCCATGGGACTAGTTTCAAGGTCTCTACTTCATCATTCAGAGCATGACCTCTGACTGTTTAGAGAACATTCTGAGTTGTGGACAAGGATTTTTAGTGGTGGCCGACGCTACTAAGAATTTCAAACTTTGGTTTATATGAGTCACTGTGTTGTGGACAGAAAAACTATGTAACTCTAATGGAGGTTGTTTTTCCCAAAGGTGAACCTCTCGATTACTTGGTTAGTAACTTGTTTTTCTAAGTTGGTTTGGATTTATTAACACTAACACCAAGTATTTTATTTGTTTATTTTATTTTATTAGTAGGAACCTAATCTTTGAGCTTGAAATCATTGGGGTCTTCAATTTTTAACTCTAAATTTGAGGGTTTGTCTACTTCGACTCTAACTGGTGAGTTATGATCCATTTCAAATATCCATGTAGAATTTGTGATAATATTCTATAGTCATGAGAGAATGAATCATTTTCTTTGTTTGTTCTTACATATTCTCAAATTGTGATTCAAAATATTTATTTTTAACAATAACCCAGATATGGGTTTTCTTCTTTTTCTTTAAAGTACCTAGATTTGAAACTTTTCTTGATTTGTAGTTTGATCTTTGAGATTTTTAATGTTTGTTTTATTTTAAATGGTGATAAAATGAAACTTATGGGAGTATTGAATATGTTTACCCCTATGCTTTGATTTGATCATTATGATTTGAGCTATCAAGATTATGTGAAAACCTATACATGACCACTATTGTGTTCTGGGTTGTCAATTTTCTCTTTTCGGTTCAATGAACTAAAGCTTGTATTCTGATAAGATACTAAAGTTTAAAACATTCTGTGTGGACATGGCCACGATTGTACATTTTGATTTCTTCTGAAATGGTCGTCAGTTCATAGTTTCTTAGCTTGAAACCCTGACATTATAGCTTAGGTGTAGGCTTTTATTCTGCATTTTGGATTCAATTACTGATGCTTTGAGCTTGTTTTAACAAAAATTGGAACTTGACATTTGATATAGTTAGTCCTTTGATTTTTCTTTTCTGCTTCCCAATATTTCATGTATTGAAATTGTTCCTTGGACTTCATTGATCTATATTATTCAATTATTTTGTACTTGACTACTACAATTTTATCATGATACTAAAAAGTATCTTTTATGAAAGAAATGATTATTGAGATATGGAATCATTGTTTTAGTTTACCATGCTTAACTCTTGAAAACCTTGAACTTTTCCAACATTTAGAAATGGGATGCTTTTTTTCACTGTGAATGTATGAGAAACTCTCTTTCAGTTGAATTTCCACCCTTTATCCTTTGGCATGATTGTACTTTATGTACTTGAATTTTTAGCTAGATTAAAATATATGTATATTATTTTTTTTTTTGTCTATAATTTTAGGTAAGCTTGTTGAGAAAATCCACGATATATTTTTCATTCTTTCTAAAAGATATTCTTCTTATGAATTCCTTTTGTACATGATCTTGATTCAATTGTACTATGAGATGCTCTATTTTCCTTCGATAATAACACTTTGCTATTTGAAAAATTGAGCACTAGGTTTGATTTATTCTATTGAGGTACTCGAATCATGCCTAATATCTTCTTCCTTTTGATCGATACATTGATGACTTTATATTCAGAAAATTGACTCTACTTTTCTTGTCATAGTTGTAATCCATTTTACTTGTAGCATTTCTATAGCATTTTTTTAATGTAATCTAAATGTGTGTTCTTGTAACTTATCTTTCTCCTCTTAGATTCATACTTCCAAGTTGTGAAGTTGGCTTATTGAGTGCAAGCTCTAAAATCTGTAATATTATGATTGATTCATGAACATGAAAAATCCATTGTCATGTGCTTTGGATTATTTCTTTGTCACAAGTGCATATTTAATTTAAGATGTACCACTTATTTTCTTTGAGTTGTCACCTTGTATCCTTCATCTATTGAATAATGTCTTGTTGTTGGAAATGAAAATAATATTATGATTGATTACATGAACATAAAAAATCCATTGTCGTGTGCATTGGATTCTTTCTTTCTCATTTGCATATTTGATTAAGATGTACCACTTATTTTCTTTGAGTTGGTCACTTTATCCTTCATCTATTGAATCATGTCTTGTTGTTGGAAGATGAAATCTTATAACTATTATCTTTGACCATACCATGCATTATCTATTTTCTACAATTCTATTTGATTTATCTACAACTTTCAATCATGTATTAGTTTGAAATAGCATGATGGAAATATGTAAAATGTTCATTTTACATGGTGAAGCCATGTCAAAATTTTCTAGATTTACTTTTCCATTTTGTTTCAGATGTAATCTTGTCTCATTCTAGTTAACTTCATCCTTTAGTTTGAACTGAAATAAATGTACCTTTCTTATTTGAGTTACAAAATGTATGACTTCTCTCTTATTACCTATATCTTCACATTTAGACAAACTGGTTAGAAAACATTAGGCTTTTCTTCCTCTCTTTTATTCCATAGTTTTTCTCTTTCTTCTCTTTGAGTGAATGAGTCATGCATGTTGTTGCAGAATAGTGCTTTTATTAGTTGTGGCTTTGATCCTCATGTAATTTATACCTCATGTTGTTAAGATATCCACTTGCATGAATTTTGATAGTATAAGGAAATGGATCAACCTTGAACTTGTGATTGACAATCTTCACTTTTCTATTTTCAGGTACAATGCCATTTACCAAGTAGTGAGGATGAAGATTAAGAAAAAGCTGTAGTTGAAATGCATCAAATAAAATGAAATAAACCCATGGAAATGATGGGTTCTTTCACACTCCTCTATTTTATTTTTCATGCATATGTACCTCTTACTTCAGTAGTTGTAATTTTATTTTGAGTTACATCCCATGACTTGTGTGGGAACATTTGAAATTCCTTATGAATAAAACATTGAATTCTAAAACTGAGTTGTGTATTTATTTCTACATTTCAACTTTGTATATGGATTGTATGATCAATTAAACAACTCAATAACATAATTGAATGTATTTAATCATGAACGGAAGAACTTTGAAATATGTGTAACTTTTAGCAATGAACTTTGAATACTGTAATCTGTAATTATGATTGTTGTTCAAAACTTAACACTTCATATATTCTTCACTTCATGTCTTCATCAATATAATACAACCATCCTTTGGGGATTTGTGTTCTTTTGCTAAAGATAATCATGAAATTGTGGACTATGTGATCTGTTACATTGTGTAATAGCACACATAGCTGCAAATTTCATATAATCATTAATTAATTCAATAGAAACAACATTGAACTGAAAGAATATCCCCTAGCTTAGGTTCACTTCACTAATTCCATCCAATGTAACGAAGTTTCAAGTTACCCATTTTTGTACAATTATAAAAATTGTCAACATTTCAGCAATCCCTTTGGGAAAGCTACCTGCTAGCTTGTAGACCAGTGTCTTACTAATATCCATTAGACATGGAGTCTAAAGGATGTAATCAAAGTCAACATTTCTTAAGGTCCAACCCTTCCAAAACAAACTAAAAATGGGAAGGATCTGGTAAACTAGATCATGTGCACGAATGCACTTATTGAATTGAAAAAACATTACAATGTGCTGGAAATTCACTTATTGAAAGGGAAATTCTAATCTAAACAGGTACTGTAGGATTTTCAATAACATTTTTTGAGAAACACACCATTCACATGAATGGAGATTTCCTCTCCATTTAACTTGAACACTTAAAAAGTATTATGTTCTTTGCAAGCTTAAATCATTTAAGTACCACTCCAGATTGTATCGAACTTTGTGTGATTTCCTAGATTTGCATGATCAACATCCCATTTCAAAACAATGTCTCCTTCATTGAAGATTCTGAACTTAGCCTTGTTATCATAATTTTTCTTCATCTATTTCTAATTATTTTCCATTTTCACATGATCTAGATCTCTAATAATTAGGTAACTCATAATGAAATAGGAATTCTTGCCATCTGATGTACCAAATATAATGTAGGTAACTCAACTGAAATAGGAATTCTTGCTTCTCTTCTATAAACAATCTTGTATGGTGAATTTCCAACTGATGTTTTGGGATTCACTCTATCACCCCAAAGTGTTGAATTTAACATTAGATGCCAAGCTCTCTGGCTATCTTTGAGTGTTCTTCTGATAATACTTAAACGATTCTTGTTAGTACTTTCAGCTAACCCATTACCTTTTGGGTAATAATTATATAACGTACTTAAATAAATTCCATGGTTGACAACCCAATCTATTTCCTTTACACTAAGAAACGCTAAAGCATTATCTAAAATAAAAGTTGTTGGAACACCAAATCTACAAATTATACCTTCATAAAAGGACAGTATCAAATTTTCTTTAGCATCATTCAAGGCTATTGCTTAAGTCCAGTGTGTAAAGTAATCGGTAGAAGTCAAAATCCTTTTGTTTCCTTGTGACGAAGGTGGGTTTATCATGCCAATAAAGTCAAGAACCCACTACATAAAAGGCAGATCAGGTTGAAATTATTTGTAAGGGCAAGATCTTTATTAAACATTATTTTCCAATAAAGAAAGTACATTTCTTACACTTTTTGATCCATTCGAAATAGTATTTGAATATGTTGGGCCAATAGTAACTAGCTTTCATAATTTTTAAGGTTATGGTACATGTTGAAAAATGACCTCCTACAGGTCCTTCATGGAATTCAGATAATAATTGTTGAATTCTATCATAATCAACACATCGCAGCAAGATTCCATTCATATCTCTTTTGAATAACACACCATCAATAAAAACATAAGGTACAACTTGTAACCTGAAATACCTTCATTTATTCTTGTCTATACCTTCCGGATAAGTGCCATGATGTAGATAGTTAATTAAATAAGACATCCATCTTGATTTTGAACTTCTTGGACAAGTTCGGGTCACTAAATTTCTTGTTGCACCATGCTATATCGATTGCTGATATGTAACTTCAGCATGTTGTTCTTGATCTTCTAATTCTAAAGCCTGCATTTTTCCATATCAGCAATTATATGCTCACACAAGCCTTTATAACACGAATATCAACATCGTATTCCATGACTTTTGTTATCACCTCCTCTCTTCTCATTCAATTGTTTATTTAACAAGAAATATTTTACAATTGGATGAGAAACAAGATGTGTATCTTGTTGTTTTAAAGTATTTACTTAAAATTCTTTAGTCCCCCGACTACTAAAAGCACTTATTTTTAAAGAAATGTGTACCTTGTTTTGTAATCATGAAAATTTGTCAAAGAAAGAAATTGGTTGTTCAATATTATTCATCATTAACCTAAGTTAATATGGTTGACATTTTTAGCTCTGCAAGTGCATACATTGTAAAATCTTTATCAAAATTTAGATTTGCAATAGTAGGATCTTGAGAGATGGTTTTTCTAATTGCTTCAAACCCTTCTCTTCCTTCGCTGGTCCAAGAGAAAAAAATCTTCTCTTTCTTTAACATAGTTGTCAATGGTTTAACCAATGCTACAAAATATGGGTGTCAAATCTTAGATAATAAAATTGATTTTACCCAGAAAACTCTATAATTCCTTCTTTTGATGAGGAAATGATAGTTTTGATATGGCTTTAATTCTTAAAGGGTCCATTGCTAAGCCTTTTTTAGAAACAATGTGACCAAGTAATTTACTTCGATGTACTGAAAAAATAGGCTTTTTGGGATTCAAAGATATTCCAAACTATCTGCACAACTGAAAATTCTAGCTTAAATGTATTAGATGTTCATCAAGTTTTTGAAAATATGGTAACATCATCCAAACAAATCAGCATGAATTTATTTAATAAGCTACAAAAAACCATTTCCATTGCACGTTGAAATGTTGCATCAGCATTTGAAAGGCCAAAAGAAATTCTTTTATAAGCATAAGTACCCCACTTTGTGGTAAAAGTTGATTTGTACCTATTTTTTTCTTAGACTAGAATCTAATTGTATCCATTATAAATGTCTAGCTGATATAGTCTATTAGAACCAGAAACTATTCTTAAAATCTAATCCATATTGGGCAGTGGGTAATGATCTTTTAGTGAAGCTTTATTAAGATCTCTAAAATCCACACATAATCTAATTTCTCCATTCTTTTTCCAAACAAGAACAAGATTGGATACCCAACTTGAATTCTTAACTGGAAAGATAATACCTAATTCGATCAACTTAGATAATTCTTTTCTCATTAAAGGTTCTATCTTAGGATTTACAGGCCTCTTTTTTTGCCTAACTGACTTGGAATTTGGCTGTAATTCAATAGTATGTTGTGCCAAACTTGGATCAAACCCTTTCAGATCTTGGTATTTCCAAGTGAAAACATCCTTAAATTCCTTACAAATATTGATAAAGCAATTTTCTTAGCTAAAAACATACCTTTCCAAGAAATAACTTCTTCCCATCATCAACTAAGATCTTCTCATAGTTGTTTGCATGTGTTGAAATCTTTGTTTGTTCTTTCTTAACTAATAATCGAGTGCAAAGATGTCTTCTAATGTGACCAATCCTTGAGGTAGATTATTCATCTTCAATTGAACAATTTTGTCACCATATAAGTGCTACAATTTATCTTTATTTACTATAGAAAATTCAACGTATTCTTACTATAAAAACCTACAAATATGTTCATCATTTTCAAAAACCTACCAATTCAAATAATTATTGGGTATAGAATGCCTAGCAATAAAATTTATATGAGGCTGAATCTCATTGTTTGTAATTTGTTCTAGCACTTCAAAACTGGCACCAATTGCTGCAAATCTATCTGTATGCTTGTTTTTTGTTCTAGAAATGGATTGGATATTAATAGCATTGAAATATTTCATTAAGTTGTAAAATCTATGTCTATAAGACTTCATTAATGGATTCTTACAAACATTCAAATTTCTTAATTGATTGATAACCAACTTAGAATCACAAAAAATAGGTAAAATGCTAATACCTCTCTTTCTAGCCCAAAGTAAGCCATTAATTAATGTTTCATATTTAGATACATTACAAGTGCATGAAAATTAGAGACTCAAAGATGAGAAATACCTTCCATTTTAGGGATAAGTGAGCATGAAAACTGCTCCTTGTCTTTTCTTATTCATAGCTCCATCAAAATGAAGCTTCCAAATCCCTTCTGCTGCATTTTCTATTTTGGATAGCAACGGAATTAGTGTGTTTTCCTCATGCAGGAAATTCACACCAAACAGATGTTGCTCAAGTTTTTTGAATGGATCATGAGCGTGTTCTTCATGTGTCTTTTCATCCATAAACAAATTAGAAACACTATCTAGTGTTGAAACATGAGTTGTATTATCGAAATCAGACTGGTCTAAGGTTACATAATTAGCCAATGCATTAGAAGCGTGAGGATCGATGTGAAATCTAGCCAACGATTCATAATTAATAGTAAATTTGGTCCCATAACATGTAGTGAATAATAAAAAAACCAATCTAAAGAGAGATAACCTCCTATTTTTTTTTGTGAAATCTCTAGATAAGCATATAACAAAGTAAGGAGGTAAATCCACAACAATAACATTTTGCAATATGGAAACATTTGGACAAAAATTTAATGTTACCTTCATATTTCGATGAAACCAAGCTGTATTTGTTACAGTTCCATCAAATTGTAGGACACTCTTTTCTATATATTCATAATGTAAACCCAACTTTTATGCAATTACTTTT